>PVJA010048528.1:0-14198 GCA_004027025.1 Myocastor coypus
TGCAGTTCAGGCTGGCTTTGAGCTCACTTTTGTAGCCCAGGCTGGTCTCAAACTCACACTGATCCTCCTGCCTCAGCCTCCCGAGTGCTGGGATTACAGGCGTGAGCCACCACACCCGGCAGCACTTTTATTCTTAATGCTAGCATTATACTACGAATCAATCCCAGTGGTATGTGTGCTAGATCTAGCCACCTCTGAAAAGCCCCAAGTGACTGAGTGAGGATTTGAGAGGCCATCTAGACACAAGCCATAACCATGTTACATTCATTTAGGAAGGAGTATCCTTTCTGAAGTAGTGAAAGGTGTTATGGGAACTCCCTTATCTTTTAGTTTGTAATAGAGGTCAGGGAAGATCTCACTGTGGTAAAGAATATCCTAACATTCCATTTGTCACATACACTCAGAAAAGGGAAATAGGGCCAGTGACTGCTTGAGGTGCAAAGTCCTGAGTTCTTTGCTTTTAACTCACTCCCACCCACCCCCCACAAAAGAAAGAAATAAGCAGGTGTGGGAGCACATGTCTATAATTCCTGCTCTGAGGAAGGCTGAGTGTGAATAGGAGGATTGGTGTGAATTTGAGTCCAGTTCAGGCCAACCTGAACTAACATAGCAAGACCCTGTCTCAAAAACAAAGCCCAAAGGATTGGGGGAATAAAATGAGGTGAGGCCTATTGTTTGTACCCTGGTATGGTTTGCTTTCCTAAAGTAATCAAAAACTTCAAACTTCCTGCTGGATAGTGGCAGTACATGCCTGTAATCCCAGCACTTGGAAGGCTGAGGTAAGAGGATCGGTGCGAGTTCAAGACTAGCCTGAGCTACAAAAAGTGAGCCCAAGGCCAGCCTGAACTGCCACTCTGGGAGACTTTTAAATGAGCAAGAGAAGGGAAAAACATTTTCTCTGTAAAGTAAGTTTTTAATTATACATGGTGTTTCTTTTTTTCTTGTTCTTTTTTTGTCTTTTTGAGAAAGGGTCTTGTTATGCAGTTTAGGCTGGCCTTGAGCTCACTTTTGTAGCTCAGGCTGGTCTCAAACTCGCACCAATCCTCCTGCCTCAGCCTCCCGAGTGCTGGGATTACAGGCGTGCACCACCACGCCTGGCTTGTTTGTTTTTTGTTGTTTTGTTATTTCATATAGGATGCTGTATATAATTCAGGTTGGCCTTGGACTCAGTCTGTTGCCTAATTTGGCCTTGCACTTTCTTGGCTGAGCTTCCTGAGTGCTGAGATTACAGGGATATAGCACTGTGCCTAGTTGAAGTTCTATTTCTGTCTGTTGAAGTTCTATTTCTGTCTGTCTGTCTGTCTGTCTGTCTGTCTTTCTTGCTTTCTTGCTTTCTTTCTTTGGTACAGGTTCTTGCTACACAGCACAGACTCTAGTAGTGATCCTCCTGTCTTAGCCTGCCCAGCACTGGCATTACAAGCATGTGCTACCGCATGCACACCGCATTTTGGGGTGACATGGTATGCTCGGGTTCCCAGGGCTAGCACAGTATGTTTTATCAGGAATCGAACCCAGGTCCTTGCGCTTGCCAGGCAGGCACTTAGAGTACCAAGCTGTTGCCCGAGAGCAAGTTTAAGTTCTTTTAACAATCACCATTCATATAATTTAAATATTTTTAATGTTTCATCAAATATTTAAATACTCATTAGTTAGTGGCACTGTTATTCATGTTATAAAATTTGTCTCAGATGAGTAGTCTTGGAATGTAAATTATATATGATAAAGTGGTAGGCAGAAGATCTAATAACTCTAATAACTGTTAGGAAATTTTTTATTGACTTATGGTTTTGTTTTGTGCTGATAAGGATTGAACTGAGGTTGTTTTACTGAGCCTTCTTATTTTTAGAAAGGGGTTCATTCACTAAATTGCTGAACCTGGGCTCCATCTTATGTCCTCTGTAATCCCAGCACTCAGCCCACATTACAGCCTACTCAGCCTGTAATCCCTACAGAGTGCTGGGATTACAGGCATATGCCACTGTGCCTGGCTATGGGAGAAACTTCAGTTGTCTAGTTGACAACATGGAGGAGGCTAGCTGGAGTCAGGCTAGTGAGTTTTAGAAGATAACAGAAAGATTACCACAAGACAGAAGAAATCTCAGTTTGTAAAATAAAATGTTGGGGGACTGGGGAGATAGCTCTGTGGCACAGGTGCTTGCTTGCCTGGCAAGTGCAAGGTCATGAGTTCAAACCCCAGTCAGTCCTGCAAAAAAAAAAATAAATATAAAGAAAGAAAGAAAGAAAGAAAGAAAGAAAGAAAGAAAGAAAGAAAGAAAGAAAGTGTTGTGGGGCTGGGGAGATAGCTCTGTGGCAAAAATGACTGCCTGGCAAGTGCAAGGTTATGAGTTCGAACCCCACTCCCACAAAAAATAAAAAAATAAAATGTTAGGCCAGGAGTGGTGGCATATGCCAAAAATGCCAGCACTTGGGAGGCTGAGACAGGAGGATCAGTGTGAGTTCAAGACCAGCCTGGGCTATAAAAGTGAATTCAAGGCCAGAGTGAACTGCATAGCAAGATCCTGTCTCAGACAAAAAAAAAAAAAAAACTTAAATAATATAATAAAATAAATAAAATGTTGGGGCCAGGTATATAGCTCAGCAGCATAAGTGCCTGCTTGGCAAGGGAAAGGTACCAAGTTTGATCACTGGTACCAAAAATGAATGAATGAATGAATGAATGAATGAATGAGTGATATAACATATTTTCTCACTCAAAGGAAAAACAAGCATTGAAGAAATTAGATAATGTCCGGAAGGATCATGAAAACAGATTAGAAGCTCTTCAGCAGGCTCAGGTATTGTGCTTAGCCAGTTCAGATACTTTTTAAAAAATGATAACCAACTGGGATTATAGTAAATATGTCTGGCTTTCTCTTAAGGAAATAGACAAACTGAAAGGAGAACTCATAGAGATGAACCTTCAGATAGTGGACAGAGCCATTCAGGTGGTTCGAAGTGCTTTAGCCAATCAGATAGACTGGACGGAAATCGGGGTCATTGTGAAAGAAGCCCAAGCTCAAGGGGACCCTGTTGCAAGTGCAATCAAAGAATTAAAACTACAAACAAATCATGTTACAATGCTGCTAAGGTAAGTTTGATTCTTAGCTAAGTAGTTAGTGTTCATCTTTATTTTATTATTCAGTCATTCACTGTATTTGTTTTGAGTCTTTCAGAGAAATAGAAAAACTTAGTTACACTACAACAAGCTATGAAACTTTTTCTTTTTCTTTTTTTTTTTTTTGTCTTTTTGAGACAGGGTCTCGCTATGCAGTTGAGGCTGGCCTTGAGCTCACTTTTGTAGCCCAGGCTGGTCTCAAACTCGCACCAATCCTCCTGCCTCAGCCTCCCAAGTGCTGGGATTACAGGCGTGAGCCACCACGCCCGGACTTTTTTTTTTTTTTTTTTTTTTTTTTTGCGGTGAAACTTTTAAAGTACAGTGCTCAGCCACACATGGGGGTGCTTGCCTATAAACCCATCACTCAGGAGGCTGGGTCAGGAGGATCACCTTGAGTTCAAGGCCAGCCTGGGTTACATACTACATACTCTGTCTCTCCACCCCCCTGTGTCAAAAGCAAAGTACAGAATTATAAGCCATTTATAATTTTGTTGAACAAAATATTTGAAAACATAAGAGATGTCATTGACATTAGTGAAATACTATTGAATATTTTTAATAGAAATCCATACTTATTATCAGAGGAGGAAGATGGTGATGCTGATGGTGACATCGGTGTTGAGAAAAATGAAACTGAACTACCAAAAGGAAAAAAGAAAAGGCAAAAGAATAAACAGCTACAGAAGCCTCAGAAAAATAAGCCATTGCTTGTTGATGTTGATCTCAGCTTGTCAGCATATGCCAATGCCAAAAAGTAAGTTACTTAAGTACAAGTTTTAGGTAAGATATTTGGAGTGAGTCAGAAGAGAAGTATTAATGATTATTTACCTACAAATACTTCTTTTGGTGAAAATAGCTGTTTTAATGTTTAGTTTTGTGCATAATATAGCTTTGCTCTATGTGATTGAAGAATCTGTAAAATTAGAAATAGTTTTAAGAGTAAAGATTTTTCATACCTGTAATTCCAGCACTGAGGAGGCTGAGGCAGGGGGATGACTGCGAGTTCAAGGCCAGTCTGGGCTACATAGTGAGTTCAAGGACAACCTAAACTATGTAGTGAAACCTTGTCTCAGACATACTAAGGGCTGGTAAGATAGCTCAGTAGACTAAGCACCCACTTAGGCAAGTGCATGGAGCACAGGGACTGGCTTTCAGTTCCTGAAACCACATGCCACACTGGCCCCGAGTGCGCTGAGCCAGCCATGGAGACCCAGTGTGGTGGTGCATGCCAGTAATCCCAGCACTGAGGTAGCTGAAAGCAGCAGGATCACTATGAGTCCGGGCTGTGCAGTGAGACCCTGCACCAAATACATATAAAAGACATGATAGCCGGGCATGGTGGCGCACGCCTGTAATCCCAGCACTTGGGAGGCTGAGGCAGGAGGATCGGTGCGAGTTCGAGACCAGCCTGGGCTACAAAAGTGAGCTCAAGGCCAGCCTCAACTGCATAACGAGACCCTGTCTCAAAGACAAAAAAAAAAAAGACATGATAATGATATAAAGATTTTGCTTAAAAATTTAAGCAAAGTTTATTTTTAGGTATTATGATCATAAGAGATTTGCTGCGAAGAAAACACAAAAGACAGTTGAAGCTGCTGAAAAGGTACTTAATATTTATTAGAGTGAATATTATTTTTGCCTGCTTTAATTACCATAATAATTTTTTTTTGTTTAAAATGAAGCTTTCTGGGCCCGGCAGAATGGTTCAGTGGTCTAAAGCGCCTGCTTGGGAAAGCTTGGGTGGCTTCAGGGACCACGGTTCAATCCCAGGCACCACATGCTGCGCCAGCCCTGCCCTCAGGGCGGGCTGAGCCTGCCATAAAAATGAGTGAATAAACAAGCAAAGGTTGTGAAACAATAAATAAATAAATCTTAAAAAAAAAATAAAATGAAGCTTTCTAAATCAGAAGCAGCTCTCAAGTTTAATTTTGTTTCACTTTCTTCCCCACACTCACTCCTCCCGCATTCTTTCCATTTACCTTTATTCTCTGCTTAGATTTTGGCCCTCTCCTGAGTTCTCTAGAGCCATATCCAATCTGTCAGCAGATGTTTTTGATTCTTACTTTAAAGGATGCCCAGAATCAGGGCACATCAGTGTTCAGTGCTCAGCCTTTGTTATCTCTGTGTGCACAGACTGCGACGCTCTTGTACTGCATCGCTGGCCTTTTTTCTGCTACAGCCTGCTTACACAGCACCCATAGTAATGCTTTTAAATCACAAATGAAGTCCATTCTCTTACTCAGAATCTTTCAGGTGCCTCCCATCTTGATGCAGTCCAGAGCCCTTCTCCAGGCCTTAGTCTGAGTTCTCTCTCTCTCTGACCTCAACAGCTACATTTCTTTTTTTTTTTTGAGACAGGGTCTCACTATGCAGTTGAGGCTGGCCTTGAGCTCACTTTTGTAGCCCAGGCTGGTCTCGAACTCGCACCCATCCTCCTGCCTCAGCCACCCGAGTGCTGGGATTACAGGTGTGAGACACCACGCCCGGCTACATTTCTTTTTTAACATACTTTTCCTGGCTGCACTTGAGCTGTAGCTGTTTGCAAAATCATGCTGCTTTGCTGTCAAAGCCTGTGTACTTCTTACTCTTTCTGCCCAGAATGCTTTCTCCCAGGATTTTCATGGCTTGCTGTGTATAGTGGTGCAGACTAACAATTCCAGCACCTGGTTTGCTGAGACAGAAAGGTCACAAGTTCGAGGCTAGCTAGGTTGCATACCAAGATCCTGTCTCAAGAAAAAAAAATTATTCCTCTTTGTTTTGTTTATTGCTGGGTCTTGATCCCTAGAATATACCTGGAAATAGGTACTTAATTCTGTTAAATGAGTAGCCTTAATGATTTGACTTTCTACTACTTATTGCAACCTTATTTCTTGATATTTTGCTCTTGAATTAGTACTTGCTAGGCTTTTTATTTGTGCTTATAGTATACTTATTCTTTGATAAGGTGACTGGTTTTTCAGGATTTGGCTTAAGTGCTCTTTTCTCAAAGATACTTTCTTAGACCATAATGTAGCATAAATGGAATCCTCTTGTACTGTCCTAGTGTTTTTGAAGCATTTAGAATATATTTATTCAAGTGATTACGCACTTATTAGTTGTCTCTTCTAGAACTGAGTGGGTTGGAGACTTGGCCAGTCTTGTTCACTATATCTCCATAGCTAGCCTAGCCCCTGCAACTTTGTAGGCACTTAGGATCTAGTACATGAACTTAGATGGTTCTTAATTTTTAGGTCCTGAACAAATATTTGCATATAGTGAATCTTTGGCAAGTTAATACTTGAGGCACAAAATTTTTATTATTTGTGTGTGCCATTTTGTGAAGTTTTAAAAGCTATTGTGTTTTCTTTTTTTTTTGGTTTACTTACACATGCTCTAAAGAAATTGTTTACTTTCTCAAAAATAGGCATTCAAATCAGCAGAAAAGAAAACAAAGCAAACACTAAAAGAAGTTCAAACGGTTACTTCTATTCAAAAAGCAAGAAAAGTATATTGGTAAGTGTTTTACTTTTTTTAAAATTTAGGTATTTGTTTTTACCAAAATTATACATGTATATCATTTAGAAAGTCCAGCTGTTCTACAAAGCTTGTTGCAGTACCAGTGCCCCTGTCTTCCCCAACAGTGGCCCTGCCATTGTTCCTCCCAGGTCCTATTCCCTGCCCTCTCAAGGAAACTACTATTAGCTACTTTAAAAGACACTTAATATTTTCTTTCACTTCTCTTTGTAGTATGCTTACATTGGTACTGCTCAATTTTTGTTTTCATCTATTGTCTTGCCCTTATGGGAAATGAGGATTTCACTTTGTTTCTAGTTGTGTTACATGTATACAAGTTACAGAGTGATTTTTTTTTTTTTTTACAGTGATTTTTTTTGTCAAGTTGGTGATATTATTGTGAATATGTAAGTTATACAGGCAGTTGAGCCAAACTATTTTTTTCTTTTTTTTTTTTTTTTTTTTTTTTTTTTTTTTTTTTTTTTTTTTTTTTTTTTTTTTTTTGGTTTTTTTGTCAAATTTTTTTTTTTTTTTTTTTTTTTTTTTTTGCTTTTTGAGACAGGGTCTCATTGTGCAGTTCAGGATGGCTTTGAGCTCACTTTTGTAGGCCAAGCTGGTCTTGAACTCGCAAAGAACCAAACTATTTCCTTTCTTTCCTTGTTTAGTTTTTGTCTTCCCTGGGGTTAACTTACTTTTTTATTTTTATTTTTATTTATTTATTTTATTTTATTTATTTATTTATTTTTTTTGTCTTTTTGAGACAGGGTCTCGCTATGCAGCTCAGGCTGGCCTTGAGCTCACTTTCGTAGCCCAGGCTGGTCTCGAACTCGCACCAATCCTCCTGCCTCAGCCTCCCGAGTGCTGGGATTACAGGTGTGCGCCACCACACCCGGCTTATTTTATTTTTTTTTAATTTAATTTAATTTAATTATTTTCTTGTTTCAGAACTTTTATTTGTTTGTTTATTTATTTTTATGGCTGGCTCAGCCCGCCCCCAGGGCAGGGCTGGCACAGCATGTGGTGCCAGGGATCGAACCGCGGTCCCTGCACCTGCCCAAGCTTTCGTAAGCAGGCGCTTTAGACCTCTGAGCCATCCTACCGGGCCCCATTTAACTTACTTTTTTAAATACAGTTGTGTTATTTAGTTTAGTTTAATTTTAGACCACCATGTAGTTCAGGCTGGCCTTGAATTCATTATGTAGTCCAGGCTGCCCTCAAATTTACAGCAATTCTCCTGCCGCTGTCTCCCAAGTGCTGGGATTATAAACATGCATCACCATACTCAGCTAAAACATTTTATTCTTAATTGCTAATCTCCAAATTATCTTACAAGCATTTCAGACACATTGGAATTCAGTTAGTATTGTCTCCTGACTGAAGTCAGAAGTCTCTCAAACTTCTGTTTGCTTAGTACCAAGAATCAAACTCACAACCTTGTGCTTGCCAGGCAGGCAGTGTGCTGCTGAGCTATATCCCTGGCTGTCTCTCAAAGCTTTTTGACAAACTTTTTTTTTTTTTTTTTTTGGACAAACTTTTGATAGATTCTGGCATTAGTGTGAATTGATACAATCATCATTGTGGTCACCTAATATGGCTGGAGCCCTTAAAACAAAGCCCATCTTCCCCAAGACCACCTCCCCCTTCTCTAACTTATCCCAAGACATAATTTACTTCCACCGTCCTTGCTACCTCAGGGAAGACCCCCAGTCAATTCCCTCAGGTATATCTAAACATCCTCTTCAAACTCCACCTCTGGCAAAAAGCCATAAAAGCCTCAGCCTCCCTTTGTTCCAGTCTAGAGAATTTCTTATTCAAATTCTCTCCCTGTCCTCAAAGAAAATAAAGTCCCTTTCTCCTTTTCCTTCTTCCTGTTTCTCTGCTGAGTATCTATCAACTTTATTTTAGATTGTTTTTCTCTAAGCATTTTTCCAGTTTTGGGACTTTGTACAATGTTTTGTTTGTTTTTGATACAGGGTCTTGCTGCACAGTTCAGACTAGTAATGATCCTCCTCCTGTCTCAGCTTCCCTAGTGCTGGCACAGCGTGCTTGGGGTTCTGGTGCTGGCATTGCACACCTCAGGCTTTGGGGCCTGTGCAGCATGTGATACCAGGGATCAAACTCTGGACCCTGTGCTTGTCAGGCCCGGCACTTATGCTGCTGAGCTATCTCCCAAGCCCAGTTTTTTTTTGGGGGGGTGTGATTGGTACTGAGGATGGAACCTAGGACTGCCTTATTGAGCTCTATCCTAACCCTTCTTTAATTTTTATTTTGAGACAGGGTTTTGTTGAGTTTCCTAGGGTTAGCTTGAATTTTTGATCCTCCTACCTCAGCCTCTCAGAATTCTGGGATTGTAAGTGTGCCACCACATCTGGTCTTCTCTAGGAAGGCAGTGCAGGGGTTAGGCCCAGGAACTCACAAATGTTAGGGAAGATCTCTGCCTTTGAGCTTAGCTCCTGCTTCTGATGTTACTTTGAAAGCTAATTTTTTTTTTTTTTTTTTTTTTTTTTTTTTTTTTTTTTTTTTTTTTTTTTTTTTTTTTGTCTTTTTGAGACAGGGTCTCACTATGCAGTTCAAGATGGCCTTGAGCTCACTTTTGTAGCCCACGCTGGTCTCGAACTCACACTGATCCTCCTGACTCAGCCTCCCGAGTGCTGGGATTACAGGTGTGCGCCACCACGCCCGGCGAAAGCTAATTTTTTTTTTAAAAAAAATTTCTATGTATTTTATTTTATTTTTTCTTGTTTCAGAACTTTTGTTTTATTTATTTATTTTTTATGGCCTGCTCAGCCTGCCCTGAGGGCAGGACTGGCACAGCATATGGTGCTGGGGATTGAACCGCGGTCCCTATAGCTGCCTAAGCTTTCCTAAGCAGGCACTTTAGACCCCTGAGCTATCCTGCCAGGCCCATGAAAGCTAATTTTTAAAAAAAATGTATTTAGTACAGGATCTACAGGGTCCCACTACACAGATCAGACTTGCAGTGATTGTCCTGTTTTCAGCCTCCCAAGTCCTGGGATTACAGGCACACACCACCATCCCTAGTCTCTGTCACCAGCTCAGTGTGTGTGGGGGCAGGGCCAGCACAACATACTATGGGGGACTGAACCTCTGCTGTTGAGCTATCTGGCTGGTCCTTTGAAAGCTGATATTTTATATGCAGCCTGTGTTTGCCCCATAAGGTAGAGGTTTGTATATCCCCTCTTGTCTTTTTTTCCTCCTAAATTTCAAGAATTTCATGGTAGAGCAGATTTGTGAGATGCTTTCATTTGTTATACTGGATGCTTTCTGAGCTCCTTTTTTTGTTGGTAGTACTAGGGATTGAACTCAGGGCCTTGCACTTGCCAGGCAAGCATTTACTCCACTGAGCTATGTCCCTAGCCCCTGTGGGCTCTATTAATTTGGAAACTTTCAGTTTTGAGACTTTTAAAAAAGTATAGTTCTTAAAAAACTGCCCATTTTTTGTCTTGTTCTTTTCTTTGTGAAAATCATTTTTTTAAGGTATGAAGCTGTGCCGGGCATGGTGGCGCACGCCTGTAATCCCAGCACGCAGGAGGCTGAGGCAGGAGGATCAGTGTGAGTTTGAGACCAACCTGTGCTACAGAAGTGAGCTCAAGGCCAGCCTGAACTGCACAGTGAGACCCTGTCTCAAAAATTAAAAAAAAAAAAGATATGAAGCCTCCTGAGTGTGTCCTCCAGTTTTATTTCATGTTCTATTTTTCAGTAATTTGTCTTTTTTTCTTTTTAGTGTTCTTTTTTTGCAAAACTTGTCATCTAGTTCCTCTAGATTTTATTATTTGAAGTGCCTGAATTATAGATACATACCACCACAACAGGTTTTGGGGTATGGTGAGGTGTTTTTGAGACAGGGTCTCACTTTGTTGCTTAGTCTGGCCTTAAACTCACAGCAGCAATCCTCCTGGCTCAGCCCCCTAATTGCAGAGATTGTAGGCAGACAGCACCATGCCAGGCTTCTTTAGATTAGATTATATGTATGTTAAGGTATATAACATATTATGCTGTACACGTGGAGTGCAATGAGTACTGTGGTCAAGTCTATCATCTCATCACTTTACCCAATTTTTTTTGTGGGGGGAGATCTACCTTAGCAAATTTCCAGGATACAACACTGTATTTATTACCAACCCTAATCCTCATGCTGTACATTATATCTCTAGGCATTTTCATCCTTTGTAACTGCAATTTTCTGTCCCTCAATGAAAGGTCTTCCTGTAATCTTACTTACCAGTCCCCTTTTAAATCTGTGTTAGTTTTAGCTGCAGCTTTCATGTTAGAGACGTTCATTAATATATTGTGTTCCTTGATTATTTACCTGTATTTTAGAGCATTAAAAGACCGAGTGGAACTGCATAGTGGAAGATACCTGTAATCCCAGCTCTTTAGGAGACTGAGGCAGGAGGATTCTAAATTTTGAGAGCAGCTTCGGCAATTTTTTGAGATTTTTGTTTAATAATCCTGTGAAAGTTTATTAAGTGGTGGAAATCTATAGGACTAATTAATACAAAATGCTTGATGTTATTTCTCCATACAACTTCCATGATTCTTTGGGATGTCCATCACTCCTGAATTTATTGAGATCTTGTCTTTAAAAAAAAGTGAGAGGGGAAAGGGATGTACCTCAGTGGGTAGGTCCTGGGTTCAATTACTAGTATCACAAGAAAAAAACAAAAACAAAAAAGTCACTGACTGGAACTGTTCTTTTTCTCTCTAACTTATAATGTTAAAACATGGCCACCTGGGGCCTGGCAGGATGGCTCAGTGGTCTAAAGCGCCTGTTTGGGAAAGCTTGGGCGGCTTCAGGGACCGCGGTTCAATCCCCGGCACCATATGCTGTGCCAGCCCTGCCCTTGGAGCAGGCTGAGCCGGCCATAAAAATGAGTGAATAAACAAATAAAGGTTCTGAAACAAGAAAAAAAAATAAAAACAAAATTTAAAAAAATAAAATAAAATAAAACATGGCCACCAGCATTCCGGGAGCCAGGTGGAAGTGACGGACTAGCAGGTTTAGCGTGGACATTTCAGATGTTTATTCTGTTCCATTTTTGTATGTTAAACATACAGTATTATATTTGCTAGTCCTACTTCTGTTAGTGTGGAAAGAAAAGTAGAAGCTCAGAGCTGGAAAGAAGTCCAGGGAAGTAACTTGAACAGAGCTTTCAGCTCCTGTCTTAAGCTCTCTTTGCTATCTTTGAAGGGTCTATGAGTTAGATGTAATGTGCATATGTTTTTTACTAGGAGTTTAGGTTATGGCTTTTTGAGTCTGATCTCTTATCTGTTTTCCATATATCAAATTTTTTTATATTTATGCCCTCATTGTCTTCTTGTGCCTTCGACATCTCCATTAATGAATAGGATGGCCTGTGATTGTCAGTTATTGCACAGTTCTTAATAGGTGATATCAGGTTATATTGTTTCATAAAATAAGTTAAAACGTATTCCTTTTTTAAGTGTCATTAAATATCTGATGGAGTTTACCTTTGAAACTGTTTTCTTTTCGTAGATTTTGTATTATAAGTTGAAATCCTTAGATAGGACTACTTAATTTTTTTTTTTTTTTTAAGCGCGACCGGGGTTTGAATTCACAATCTTGCACTTACCAGGCAGGCACTTGTGCCATGGAGCTATCTCCCTAGCCCCTATGACTACTTGAATTTTCTAGTTTTGATAAGCAGTGTTCTTTTGAGACTTTGTGCAAACTTTGAAATATGTTGGCAAAAATTTTACAATATTTTACTTAAGAACTTTTTTTTTTGAGACAGGTCTTGCTGTGTAGTTCATACAGGCCTTGAAGTCACTGTGAAACCAAGACTGGCCTGGAACTCACAGCAGTCTTCCTGCCTCAGCTTCCCACATGCTGGGATTACAGGCATGTGACCACACCTTATCCACTTTTTGTTTTCTGTACTTTTGCTAGTTTTTGCATATGTATTCTTCATGCATATATGAAGCTGTATAAGTGATATAAATATGGAATTATTAAATCTTCCTGATGAAGTATTTTATTAACTTTTAATAAAATAGTCTTCTAATTTATAATTACATTTTTTTCCTTGTTTGTCATGTGTTATATAAATTGTTAATGTTTGCATGGCATATCTTTTTCTGGCATTGTATTTCAGCTTTTCCACATTTGTATGTTTCGAAGGGTGTGTGTGTGTATCTTTGTGTGTGTTGTAATTCTTTTCTAGTGTGTGTGTCTCTTTGCTTTTTACTTGGTTGGTGTTATGGTTTATGTCTAGTTGTCCCCCCAAAGCCTCATGGAGTCATTGGGCGGGGACTTCTAGAGTTTGAGACTTGATCCATGATCCCTGGGATTATAGGTTTTAGTACTGATGGGATTATGGGTGGAAGTACTTCTGGGATTATGGGTGTAGCCTAGGGCGGGAGCTAAGGCGGAGAGCCTGAGTGTAATATAAAGAGAGACAGAGAGACAGACTGGAGCTCTAGCTGTTGCTGTTGCTCTGCTGCCATGTTGGTTGGTTACCTCTGCCACCATTTTGTTGCTGTTCTGCCACAATGAACTGGATGCTCTCTGCCCTGCTCCATTCAGCCTTTGGCCAGCCGAATATGGACTGAAACCTCTACGAACTGTGAGCTAAATAAACCTTTCCTTCCTTCATTTTGAGTGTTGGGTATTTGTCCCAGCAACGAGCAAAAAGTAACTAATACAGAATATGGTACCAGGAGTGGCCCTAGAGAAACAGAATATAATGGTGGAATTTTTATTTTATTTACTTATGTATTTATTTATTTATTCTTTTTTTAAATATTTTTATGAGGGGATTTTTAAATAGCTTTAAAAATTCCTTGGGTTGGCTCAAACATTGGAAAAGACCTAAAGATGCCATGGAATCTTCTGGTATTAACCAGCATCCTAGAAATCCCTGGCGTAAGCTGTTTGAAACAATAAGCCTCATTGATCCATATGATTATCCTGAGTCACCACTTGTGAAATGTCAGGAATTTAATGATTCCGTACGTACAACTTTTGAAAATCTTTGGTCCAATAGAGAATATAATGATGCCAGTTCATTGGTTGTAGCTACAATAGACAAACTTTTGTATAAAAATCAGCAGTTCACAGATTTGATTGCCCGCCTTCAGACCCAGATAAAAAATTTAAAAGTTACTAAGTCTATCCTGACAGACAATCTCTTCTCTTTTAGCCATAAGGCTGAGGTTGCAGAGACCCAAATGCAGTCCCTCATAATTCGACTGGCTGAACTGCAACGTAAATTAAATGCTCAGCCTCGAAGGGTATCTGAAGCAAAGGTGAGGGCACTGGTTAGGAAAGAATGGGATTCCATAAATTGGAATGAGGATGTATGGGAGGATCCTGAGGAGGCTGAGGATGCTGAGTTTGTAGATGCTAATGAAATTATTATACCTGAGGAAGAAAATTCCCTGCCCACTGTGGCAGAGGAACCATTGCCTTCATCCTCTGTAGTACTAGTGTCTCCTAATACAACTGAAGACACCGCCAATCCTGTGAAGAACAAACAGGATAATGCTGTGACTTCTCAGGACCCACCAACAGCACCCGTTCTTGCCTCTAGGCCCATAACCAGGCTTC
>PVJA010048530.1:0-14166 GCA_004027025.1 Myocastor coypus
AAAGCTGGATTAACGGGCTGAAGCCGAACTTCTGGGGGCTCAGCAGCTGCAGACTGAAGGTCCCTGAGAACGCTGTGCTCAGGACTGCGCTTCCTCTGTGTCCCGCCTCCTTTGTCCTCCTTTTTTTCTTTCTTATCGTTGCTCTTCACAGCTTTCTCTGCTTTCTTCTTCCTTCGTTCGTTCCCTCCTTCTTTAGCTTCCTCTCCTTTTCTTTCCTTCCTTAACGCCCTCGGCCTCCTCTTCCTGCCAGCATCCCTGCTCTTTCCCTCTCTTTTATTTTATTTTATTTTATTTATTTATTTATTTATTTATTTATTTATTTATTTGCACTTCAGCGCAATTCTACACAAGTGTTTATCTTTCTCAACCTTGCGCTCATTTCTGCTTTTATACTTTCACTCAGCCTGGTAGCACTGCAGGCATCCGTGTAGTCCTTCAAGATGAAACCCTCTCAAGAAGCAAGGAGCAGCTGGACGTGGTGGTTCGCACTGGAATCCCTTTACGTTGGGTGACTGAATCAGGAAGACCATCAGGAGTTCAAGGCCAGCCTGAGCTATATAGCCAGACTTTGTCTCAAAACAAAACAAAATAAATACTGTGCTTTGGTGACCTAGGCCGAGAGACTTAAGAAATTAGACGCAGTTTTCATAAGTTTATGCAGATTGATTTACTTATCAGAATAAAATATAGTAAGAAAAAAAAAGTAAAGATGATAGAGAATTTCCCTGAAGAATATGATGGATGGAAGAGCAGCAGGCTCCGTTATAGCACATGGTGACATCTTCAAATGAGTTGTCCAGAAGACCAAGCACGTGTCAGCATGCAAAATTAGTCAGAAAAGGAACAGTAGGATGAAGAAGAAGAAAGAAAACAATGTAGATATAAAGGGCTGCTTTCAACAAACCAGCAGAAATCAGCAATGAATTGCCCAGGCGTTCCTGTGTCTACACATGAAAACCACTTCTCCCTTCCTTCCGTTTTCTCCTTTTCTCGGCTCAGTTGTTCTTGGCCTTCCACAGTGTCTATTGTACCTCTCAGATTTTATTTCCTCTGTTACTACTACAAGTACTGCCATTACATAATAAAAGGCTCAATTCCGTCACCATGCATTCTTTTATGGAAAAAACAAACAAAAGCAAAAGAGAAAAGCTCCTCCTTAGGCAAGTGCGAGGATGAGAGTGCTATGGTTTGTGTATACGCGTTCCCCCACAGATTCCTGCAGTCCTGGGACAGCTTCTGGAATTTGTAATTGAATATTGTGAGAATGGGTGCTGCCCCTTCCCCTGGGGCAGGTGATTCGCCTTTCTATGTAAGGGAGGAAGAGAAGTTAGCTGCTTGCGGGGCTGCTACCTCTCTGTCTGCTCTCTTGCCATTGCCCCGCTGGTACAGAAGGTGGTCCTCTGCCATGTGCCTCTCTGCCTTGGAGCCAACTGAGTATGAACTGAAACCTCCAGGAACCGCGAGCTAAGTAAACCTTCCCTTCCCTCATGTGGAGTGTCGGGCATTTGCCCCAGCAACGACAGAAGACGAACTAAGACACAGGTTTTGATTCCCGTCACCTCCTGCCAGGCCGGCCACGCCTCCAGAGCACACTGAGCCAGGTACCAAGTGCTGGAAGATCAAGAACCACAAAAAAGTTTCCGGAATCACTGAGTTTTGTTTTCTGCAGCAGAACCCGCACAACACGCAGTTTCACGTGAAGGTTCTTCTTACCTGTGAAAACCTGAAAGACACAGTTTGAGATAGACATTCCCTTTGCAACTGAAGCCTTAAAAGGTCTAAACCGTGACCACTTGAATATCATGGGAGAAAAATACCGCTCACTCCTTCTGGTCACTTCTCCCGGTGCAGTCTCGTTTCCTTATATAGACAGAGACATGAGCCGTGAGTCCACACTCTCGGGTGGCACCAGGCACCGCGGCACTCCGGAGTGTCTCGACATCGTCTTTGCTCTTTGCTGTGCACACACAGCCTGTTCTGCTGGCAGCGCAGCTCACCTCTGGCCTTTTCCCTGCTACCTCCGCCGATCTGCCATTGCATAGACTTGCTACCGTCTTCGGCCAGCGCTCGCGTAGTTCTCCTCTACCTTTCACACGGGTCCTGCTTCAGTTCTCCCGGGGTGGCTTTGTCTCCCAGCTCATCTGCTTTCTTTCATCGCTCTCAGAGCTAGGATGTTCTTCAAAGACCTCTCATATCCAGCGGGGGCTTGTATTATGGAAGAACCACTCCTGTGTCCCTTACCTTTGTACAAAAGTGCTTCCTGGGGGGCATGGGCATTTCCCCTTTGTTCGTCTCTTGCTCTTGAGTTTCTCCTCTCCCTCGTGTGGCATGTGTCTATCCTTTGAAGAGCGGCCTGACAAGAGGAAACCTTGCTTTCTTTGCCTGTTTGCAGTCAGCCAGGTGCTTACTCAGCAGTTCACAACCGATGTTACACTTAATATTCTTGATTAAAAGACTGTGTGGATGGCGGTAGCAGATGTGGCTGTAATAGGGAGCAAAATAGTAACCAAAGTCAATAGAGAAGTTAACTAGGTATAATGAGAGATGAATGTTCCATACCAACTTCGGGAGACAAAACCCTCCCCCCTGCTCCTCCATGACCCATACGATGTAGAAGCTATATACGGCTGATGAGTGATTGTGTCAACCCTAAGAGCTTTAGGATGGATGGATCCATGGATGGATGGATAGATGCATAGATGGATAGATAGATGGATGAGTGGATGGATAGATGGATGGATGGATGATGGATGGACAGGCAGGTGCATGTGAGGGTGGATGAACAGGTAAATCGATGGATGGATAGATGGATGGATGGATGGAGGGGTGGGAGGTTGGATGGATGGATGGATAGATGGGTAGGTGGATGAATGGATGGATAGATGGATAGATGAATGGATAGATGCATGGGTGGATGGGTGGATGGATGGATGGATGGGTGGATGTGTGGATGGATGGATGGATGGATGGATGGATGAAAGAGTGGATGGATGGATGGGTGGCTGGGAGTATGGACGGTTGGAAATGGTGACCAGCGGAAGTGCACCTATCCGGCATGTTTCTCTCACTGTGACAACATACTTGAGAGAACCATGCGAAGGATTGCGAAGCTTATTTTGGCTCAGTTCGAATGTCCCAGTTCCTGGTCTGCTGCGTGCATTATAGAGATATCATAGCAAAAGAGCATGGCAGAGTACAGCTGATCATCCTGTGGCAGCCAGGGAGGAGAGACCAAGAAACAGAAACCAGAGATAAAATATGCTCACCGAGGCCAGACCCACATGAGCGACTTCCTCCTGTCGGGTGCTAGCACCTCAGTTTTTGTAGTCTTCCACTAGTGCCATCCAATTTTGAATCCAATTTTCTCCGGATGCAGTCACCCCCTAAAGTCCCTTCTGAAGCCTGCTACACTGAGAGTCAAGCTTGAATACAGGAACCTTCGGAAGCGATTTCTGAAGTCAACCATAATGCATGCGGTCTCAGAATAATACATGCTGTCTCTTGTTGCTGGGAGAACATACTCAGTGCCCACAGTTGAGGAAGCAGTAGTTAATTTGGCTCACAGTTTGTGGAAGTTTCAGTGTGTACTCACCCGGCTCTAACGGAGGGTAGCACAAGGCAGAGCACAGAGCTCATCGCAACACAAGACAGCGAGGAGAAAACGGCAGGAGCAGTGGCCACGGCGTGGAGCAAGCCTCTCTCCCTTCCTTCCTTGCTGCACAGGGACCCCACCAAGGAAGGGGAGCCGACCATCTTTCCTCAAGTCCCATTCTATAGCCTGTAAGAGCTGCTTTCCTCTGGGTAGGGCCCTCCGTGCCCTGGGGGTGGGGGTAGGGCGACACAATCTCCATGGTCTGCTCTTGCATAGGATGAGGATGTGTGCACAGTGAGAACCCTGGAGCTCTGCTGAGTGTCCTACCCACGACACCATCTGCCTGGACACCTCCGCGCACCTTGCTGGACCCCGCTCCGGCGCCCGCGGGGTTCACGCCCTCTTAGGCCCCTACATGGCCCTCCTCGCCGTCTCAGCCCTGCTCCTCCTGGTTCTCGGTCTCTTGTTCCTAAGTAGCTGTCCCCATTCCAACCTCAGCACCTCTGCACAGGCTTTGTTACCTGAAGACAGAAGGCCCTGAGCTCAGTGGCTCTGTCTCTGCCAACGACCCTCTAGTGGATGCCAGGACATGGGGGAGCAAAGGCCCTTGTGAGCTCTCTGGCTCCTTTACTTATGTCCCTGTCGTCGCCCGTTGCCGTTCCCCAGTACCTGCAGGCCCTCTTGTAGTTGAGGCAGTGGCTGCATTGGGGATCTGAGTGGTTTCAGGAACAATATCTGGGTAGTTTCCAAGGATGACAGACAGGCCCGGGCTTCCTCTGTTTCTTTGCTGGATTTCATGACAGCAAATAGATTCTTCCCTTTGTTCTATAGCCTGTTGGGTCCCGGGAACCTTTCGTTTTCATTTCAGTGCCCCTCACATGTCTATTGGCCATGTATTGTATGCAAGACGTTACACTCCTAAAACAGGAGAGAGACCCAGTGCTTGCATTCAGAGCAGAAATGCAGCCCAAGACCTGGGGCCTGCAGAGGGTCACCAGCTGACCTGGGCGCCGGGGGAGGGTGGAGGACTCCTGAAGTGCGTGACCCAGGGGCACTGCTGAATTCTCTTTGTGAACTGAGACACTTCAGGCGGGACTGCCCTGGAGCCCTGAGAGGTGAGTGAGACGTTAGTACCCCAAGCAACCACAGGAAAGGAATATGTCCAGCACACAGCACACACCCACCGCTTACTGAGTCCTCTGGCCTTGGCTTTGCCAGCAAAGCCAGGGTTCAGGGGCTGCCGGCTCACTCAGGAGAGCCTGGATTAGTCCCACACTGTCAGCGGTGTGAACAGGGGGTCTCAGCCATAGGCCGGAGCGGGGTGTTCCTCAGGAGACTCAGGTCCTGATTTCCGACGGAAGCTGGAAGAACTCTGTGTGGAAGTCGCGGGCCCAGGGATGCAGTTATCCAGCCGGACTGAGAGCTCCTGGGTTGGCTGGGAGGCTCGGGTCCGTGGTATTTGGGGACCGTTTATGCGCATGGAGTTAGAAGATCCGGGTGGTCTTGGGTGGTTCCGGGGGATCTTCGAGTTGCTGGTGTACTTAGGGCATCTGCTGGAGGGTGGGAACAGGCCGTAAGATTTGTGAAGCTCAGAAAAGTAAGTGCTGTTAGGTTAGGGGCCAGGGGATGGCGGAGATCCGCACCGTGGCTTCCTCGCAGCAATAAAAAGTAGAAGAGCTCCAGGATGGAAAGACTCCATGGCGAAGCCGTGTCTTCCCGCGGCCGCAGGTTTAAGGGCGGCGGGACGTTCCCTTGTGGCCAGCATCTCCGTGTCCCCAGGAACCCCCAAGTCACCTCTGCTGGGTGCCCCCCATAACCCTCCAGGCCCCGTGAACTTGCCCCAAAGGAAGAAGGGAGGTGTCCCCTTCCAAGAAACCACACTCACGCCTAGGAAGTAGCAGAGCTGGCTTTCTAACCTACACCCGAGCTCCTAGAATGTAACCGGATCCCAGGTAGGAAGAAGCACCCCACCCAAGTGCAGCGCCCTCTTGCGCACAGTGGGAGAGAAGCAAGTCTGGTCTACAGCACCCCCAAAGGGCGGCCGGAAGTGAGCGAGAGCCTGCTTTGGGGGGGCAGGGTAGACTGGCGTCTCTGAGGTGCGCCCAAAGCTGCTGCCCTGTGGGTGCCTGCGAGGGCGGGTCCGTGGGGGGAAGGATGGGGTGCAGCCTGGGCGGGGTCAGCTGTACCCCCAGGAAGAGCCCCGCGGCCCGCGCAGAAGGGCCCTCTCTTGGGCAGGGTCTTCGGCTCCCCTCCTCCTTCCCTCGCCCGCCCTCCTGACCCCTTCCCGCGTGTGTCTTCCTCGCTTACCGTCGCTTCCTGTATCCTGCGTGTGTCTAGACCTCTGGTTCTCCATCTCTCTGACTCCCCGGTCTCTTCGTTTCTGTCTGCCGGCTTTTCACTGTAGCTCTGTGCCTGGCCTCTTCCCTGTCTGTCTTGCTGTCTGTGCCTCTCTCTCCCTCCATCCCTACGTCCCTCCCTCTCTCTCCCTCCATCCCTGCGTCCCTCGCTCTCCCTCCCTCTCCCTGCCTACATCTTTCTCTCTCTCTCCTTCTCCACTTCTGTGTACTACTCCCTGTCTCTCTCTCTCATTCTCTCTCTCTCTCTCTCTCTCTCTCTCTCTCTCTCTCTGTCCCCGCTCCCCCGTCTCTCTTCCTCCCTATTTCTCTTCTTCTCCACTTTCTCTGCACGGCTCTACCAGCCCCTCTCTCTCACTCCTCCCCCCCTGCCCTCCCCCCTTTCCTTCTGGCCGGCAGGTGCGTCTGTTTAATGATCGTTCCATACTTCGCACACGTGTTTCCCCGGGGAGGGCACCCGCTGGCTGCCCACCAGCCTCAGCACCGTCTCTTCTGGGTGCTCACAGCCGAGCACACTTGCCCAGAGCCTGTGATGCCAGGATCCTGTGCACCGCGGGCTGTCACAGCGCCAGGGAGGGCGTCTGTCTGCGCCTCCAGGCTGAGCTCCGTGAGGGATTGCGACACGCTCAGGTTTATCTTGAACGTCGAGTTCAAAGGACCCTCCGGATTCGCAGCCAGCACAACAGACTTCTGTGTGTCTCTCCCTTCAAGGACAGCCTCTGAGTGGCTGCAGACGGCTGTCTGGGTCACACAGCCACCAAGGGGCTTCAGAAGGAAACCCCTTGTCCTCAGAAAGCGGGACGCCACACGCTGTTGTCACTGACTCCAGAGATTGTCAAGGTTCCTGACAAGGCTTCTGGAGGTAACCGCAGCGTCCTCGTGGTGCATCCATGTCTGGGGTCGCGCTGACCTGCTCTGGGGTGACAGATGCCCTGAACGAGACTCTGGGGACCTGGACGTCGTGTCTGTCTCTGCCCCAAAGAGCCAACCTGTCACCAGGATCATCCTCTGATGCACTCAGTTCCGATGCTCGGCACACACACAGGGAACTGCACCTGACGTGGGCTCAGGGACGGAGTTATACCTGCGCATAAGTTGGCAGAGGAGATCGTGGCTACCGCAGCGACACACACACACACACACTCCAGCGACTTGCTGGCCAAGGGTCCAGGCCTGCCTGCTGTGTCTGCATGGGACCCTCACCATGGAGCATCACAGTCTACAGGAGCCACCACCCCTGACGCTAGGGAGGAAGAGGGTCAGACACTCTTCCGTGAATACGGGGTGCTTCCTCTTGGGGGGCAGCCGGGGCTTCACGTGGAACACCACAAAGACCATGAGAAGGCCGCTCGCATTCTCGCGTCTTAGTGGAGTGCGTATTCAGAGCTGTTTTTCACTAGTCGCCTCTGTCTCCGTCATTTTCTGTCTTTGCCTGTGCCTCTGTGTCTCTGTCTTCTTCTCTCTCTCTCTTCCTCCCTTCCTCTTTCCTTCCTTTCCTTTCTCCCTTCTGCTTTCTCCTCTCTCTCTCTCTCTGTCCCTTTTTCTCTCCCTCTCTCCTCCATTCTCTCTCTACCCCTGCCCGTGTCCCTCGCTCCCTGCCTCCTTTGATCTGTGATATCTGTTGTACCACCACACTCAATATAATGCTCTTTCAGAAAGTCATACCCGCCGGGCATGGTGGTGCACGCCTGTAATCCCAGCACTTGGGAGGCTGAGGCACGAGGGTTGGTGCAACTTTGAGACCAGCTAGAGCTACAAAAAGTGAGCTCAAGTCCAGCCTCAACTGCATAGTGAGACCCTGTCTCAAAAAGAGAGAGAAGAAAGAAGGAAAGAAGGAAAGAAAAAGAAAGAAAGAAAAAGAAAGAAAGAAAGAAAGAAACAAAGAAAGAAAGAAAGAAAGAAAGAAAGAAAGAAAGAAAGAAAGAAAGAAAGAAAGAAAGAAAGAAAAGAAAGTTATACCCAAGGGGCTGGGGACATAGCTCCATGGCACAAATGTCCACCTGGCAAGTGCAAGATCGTGAGTTCGAACCCTGGTCTCGCAAAAGTAAAAAGAAAGTCATACCTTTGTCCAGCAAAGGGAAAACACATGCATTGTTTCAGACTGATTTATCCATGTCTGTGTGGGTATCACGTCTCCTAGGAAAATTCGGTGTTGGGAGAGAGGTCCATGGAAGATGAAATTCAATTTTACAGAGGAACCATGCTACTCGGGTGTTGATGTTTCTTGTGAAGTCTGATCCACCATGATGGTGTGTGCGTGTGTGTGTGTGTGTGTGTGTGTGAGAGAGTGTATGCCTAATGCTGTTTTGGTTACTTATGACAGAGGCAGAGAGAGAGAGAGAGAGAGAGAGAGAGAGACAGCCTCTGAAGGAAAAGAAAATGCAGTCGTTTGCTTCTTCAGCTTCGGCGGTCACTGAGTGCTTGATCCTAGTAGCTCTTCTGGTGAATACGTAGCCACAGACCGCGTGTCTCTGCTCTGGCCTGCGTGTGCACGGAGGTCTCTTCTCGTCCCATAGTCTGGGACCTGACGGCACCCCCCGTGCTCACAGGTCATGCGACAACAGGGCCAAGGGATCTGAGTGCGAACTGGAAATTCACTTGGTTCCTGGAACCCGTACACACCCAGCCTGAAGTCCTACTTTAGGGTGTAGGTTTAGCTCATCTGTGTTTTGAGTGCTGGGGAGAAAGTTGTGGTGTGAGAACATTTTTCATTGGGATTTGCGGAAGAGGGAGGTTTGATCCACGACACATTATTTTTTTAATCATTGATTTATGTACTTATGTATTTGGTCCAGAGTCCCACCACACAGCTGGAACTCATAGTGACCCTCCTGTCCCCGCCTCCCCATTATAGGGGCGTGACACCATGCCCAGTTTGCGGGGCCAGTACAGCATCGCAAGGTTTCAGGGTGACAGGGCTGTGGCACCAGGGATCGAACCCGGATCCTTGCACTGGCCAGGAAGGCAGCGCTTAGACCGCCAAGCTCTCTCCCCAGCCTGATGATGCGATGTTTTTACCTAGTCCCTCTCACCCTTTTGAGCCTTGGGTGTGCCTGGGAAGGATGCGTATTCTATCCGCAGTTGGGTAATAAGTACTCATCTTAAAGCATTACCTCGAAACGCTTTTTGCTCATAGCTAATATATTGTGTGTAAAGAAAGCTTATGGCGCATATTTAGGTTTAAAGCACATGGCCAGCCAGATAGCTCAGCGGACTGAAGCAGCTGCTCAGGCAGATGCGGGAGTTGGGGTTGGATCCCTGGTGCGCAGGGCCGGTCCCTCAACCCCAGCGAGTGCTGAGATGGTGACTGAGACTGGGCGTGGTAGTGCACTCTCTGTCATCCCAGCACCTGCAGGGCTGAAAATAGGAGGATCCCTGCGGCTCTGATCTGTGTAGTGAGACTCTGTAGGGCCTGTACTAAAACAAACAAACAAACAAATAAATAAAGAGAGCACGTTGAATAGAAGATACACTGTCTTCATACCCCTCAAAGGCCTTCTTCTCCCTTTTAACACCGTGCGTCTCACCCCGCTAGCCAGTTTCTGAAGCAGGTCTCCAGGTCCTCCTTTACGAGGCTTCAGTTCGGCAGTTAGGGCTACCGCGATGTCCGTAGTCTGTAAAGACACTGCTGAGAGAGGTCGGCCAGAACTGCTGCAGAAGTTACCAAGAGGGGTGGGACGTGTGTTTCATGCAAGAGGGAAGATCTGGGGCCTGGGGGGGCTTACGTCGATCTATCTTTATGCTGTAACAAGTTGTGTTTAATTTAGGCATTCAGCGTACGCTTTCGGCACCCCACATAAAGCTGCTTTTCGTGATTCTGTTTCTGTGTTCTGACTCCCAGGCAAGTCCATCTGGAAGATGTTATACTTCACGCCCAAGTTCAGTCCTGAGGGTGCCAACGGCTGCTTCTCTACACACGTGTGCTTCTGTTTCGGGGAGCACGTCACCCGCCATGAGCCGCCTTTGCTGTTCGACCTTTCCAGAGACCCCCGGGAGAGAAACCCATTGACGCCGACCACCGAGCCCCGCTTCCACGAGATCGTCAGGACCATGCAGGACGCGGCAGACGAGCACACCAGGGGCCTGCGCGAGGTCCCCAACCAGCTGTCTACGTGGAACACTGTGTGGAAACCGTGGCTGCAGCTCTGCTGTGCGACCCCCACCTCCTCCTGGCTGTCTTGTGAGTGCGACAGAGACAAGCCAGGCCAAGGAATCCGCAACTGAGCGAGAGGCCGGGCAGATCCGCGCGGCCCAGTCTGCCGCGTGGAGCGCAGAGGCTGGCTTGCCGCGCTGCCGCCCCCGCCGATCCGTTCCCACCCTGCCACCGGAAGTCCTGAGCCAGACTCCGTGGTTACCCAGCTGGGCCTGCAGTGGAACGTGACAAACCAACGTCTTCTGCGGGGAGTTCTTTGAGTCGGTGTCGGAAGGGAGACGGCAACACTCCCTTCCTGCACCTCTGCAGACAGGCCGCCGGAAGGCAAGGGTGACTACACCCAACCAACCACCTGCTGGCAGGGAACGGTGGCATTGATCAGATCTCTCCAGGTTATCCTGAAACACCTCAGCTGACCAGCACAGGAGACAGCTCCACCTGAAAGACTTTAACAGACATCAACATATCCCGCTTTATAACAAATGAAGGTCCATTCTCTGTCCTGTTCAAAGAGGGTGGTACGCTCCTATGTGATTATAGGAAAACAACTCAGTATTATTATTATTATTATTATTATTAGTTATTAATTATTATAATTATGATTAATACGGCAGCATATATGAAATGCTCTCACCATATCGCTAGATAAACAGATACACAGCTACAAATACGTATACAGCTTCTTTCCTTGCGAAGGTAAGTTGTGTAGGGAAGCTAGATGTTTACTCCAAAGGAAAAGCAATAAAAGCCCCCAAGTAGATCAGGGCAACAAATGTTTTGCACAGTCTTCCAACCAAAACAAGGCCAAGACGGAGCTCCCCGGTACAGATTTCTAGTCACCATCCGCTGTGCGTTCTACTCTCTATGACGCGTTTTTGGCAGTTGCCCCTCGGGAAGCCATAACTTCAGAACTGTGCCTTCGGGATGAGCTTATTGACCGAAGAAAATCAATGCAAGTGGACGATTAGAAGCCACCAAAGCGTGTGTGGTTGTCTGTCCAAGGACTGTGTAACTAACAGCACTTTTATGAATGACACTCTCTGCCTGTATGGGTGTAGAATCAGCCATGTAACGTGTGGCCCATCCGTAGGACATGAAGCACGACATATACCTCTGTCTGCCTCGACACTGAGCTTCAAAGTGCCTCAACATGACTGACATCACCATGAAAATCCAGGGCATTTCCAAATCTTGTTTCTAGGTGACAACTGCAGTGATCGTAGCTTTCAAACTCTTTACTATCAGAAGGCTTTGCTTGGCAGGTATGACTACAGATTGGATTTATTTTTTCTTTCTTTGTTTTCTGGAAGGGGGCGGGTCATGCACGTCAAGACATGTCCGAAAGCACGAAGGCAGAGGTACTGTCCTGATCATGGCACAGGGCTCTGAGGCATGGCCACACCTTCTCAAGGTAAGCTACAGGTACTTATTGCTGCGCTTCCGTACTCAAACCTCACTGAATGCGGAAGCTTTCAGCAAGTTCTTCAAAGGGAAATTTATATTCCTCACCCTGTACGAGCGCCAAAAGCGAAGCAAGCAGCTTGGTAATGCACTCACCGGCGGCAGCATTTTACCCAAGTCATTGGCACCACTGCAGGAAAAAACAAAATGTAGCTGACTTAGCTGTGCGAGAGAGAACTTAAAAAGGGGAGTGGATGCTTCAAACTTCTCCGAAGGACACAAGGACATGCAGTATGCATGAACAAAAAAAATGTAAAGCCTCACATACGCACACACACGCGCACACACACACACACACACACACACACACACACACAGGGATAGTATTTGACTACTGTCAAAATCATTGCATCAGATAAGCAGATTCCTTATCACATGTTCGTGCAAAGCTGAATAAAGTACTGCTTGGCCAATCAAAACGTTGTGTCCAGATTTTCTTCTTTGCAGGCTTGCAGACTGCTCCGAGGACTAAAGCGCCTGCTTAGGCAGGTGCAGAGACCCAACTTTGGTCCCTTCCTCCATGGCATGCTGAAATGGTGACTCAGACTCCGGGGGGGGGGTGCCCCTGTAACCCCACCACTTGCGAGGCTAAGGACAGGAGGATCACTATGAGTCTGAGCTTTGCAGCAAGACCCTGTACCAAGTAATTATTTTTGTTTAAAGAGAACATGTTATTTATACATAGTGGAGTATTGTTTTCTCTCACCAGGAAGGATAGACTGGAGTCAATTTTAGAAAACTGGATTCACCTTGAGAGCATAATATTAAGTTAGACACGTGGGCTTAACCCAGAGTATAAAAAGTTAAACAGCTGAATGAATCACAGGTGCTAGGAAAGTGATGCGTAGATCTTTTGCAGATCAGAAGAGGGCCCAGGCAGAAGAGGGAGGGACGGAGAAGGACGGAGGTGGGGAGACAGTGCAGAGAATACAGATGCCCGCTGCGTTCAGCTGTGAGTACGTCCCGTGCTAAATGCACTGACGGGCTGCATGCCTGCACCAATAGGAGTAAAAATGTTTACGAAGAAAATAACCAAAATCCTCACTCTGATATTTTCCTTCCCATTGAACAATTGCTGTCTTTTTCACAGTACCTGATAATATCTTTTTGACTTTCAGTAGTTTTTAGACGTTCTCATACAAGCAAGATAGTACCATGTTTGCACAAGGGGCTCTGATTTCTTTCACTCACCAATAGAGTTTCTAGCTGCATCCATTTATCTACAAAATCCTCAAATTTATCTCTCTTTTTTGCTGGTGAATAGTATTCCGCTGCGTAAAAATATCATAACATTTTTCATCTTTAGAAGTAAGAAAAGAGCCAGATGTGGTGGCGCATACCTGTGGTCCCAGCACTGGGGAGGCTAAGGCAGGAGGATCGGTGCGAGTTCGAGACCAGCCTGGGCTACAAAAGCGAGCTCAAGGCCAGCCTGAACTGCATAGTGAGATCCTGTCTCAAAAAGAGAAAAAGAAAGAAAGAAAGAAAGAAAGAAAGAAAGAAAGAAAGAAAGAAAGAGAAAAGAAAGGGCTTGTCAAGTAGTTTAGCCGATTAAAGCACCTGCAAGCAGGTGTAGGGGTCTGGGATTTGATCCCCAGGCCTGCCATGCTGGCTGCACACCCAAGGTACCCCGAGATAGCAATTCAGACTGGGCACGGTGGCACACGCCTATAATCCCAGCTCTGCGGAGATTGTAAAGGGTCGATCTCTACAAGTTCGATGTAGTAGTAAGAGCCCATATATGCTGTAGACGCTTCCTCACCCCCAAAATAGATAAAATTAAAAATAATTAAAAAAGAGAAAGTAAAGAAAGTAACCCCTGACCTCAATAATTAGGGAACAGACAGTTAACATTTATGGATGCCAAACAATGTTTGAGTTCATTTTAAAGTTTGGTGCAGGAGCAGGGGATATATCTCAGCGGTAGAAGATTTGCTTCCCATGCGGAAAATGCACTGCTGCGCAAACAAATCCACAAAAATAAAATGAGATCAACAAAATACGAAAGCAGAAATTTGCAGATTGTGTCAGCGTTTGGGCCCACATGGTCCTAAAGGGTGCTTGTCGTGTGGCCCTGTGTATGTCCCGTTTTGGCGTGGCATCTTTCATACTAAAATCCACTGGATACTCTGCGCCTTCTCCACTCATTAAAGTCTTAGTGGGCCAGGGCGCAGACCCGACCCTAATGAGTGATTGCATTGCGCCAGAATTTTAATGCCAACCACTCTTTCTCTTGGTTTGCTCTTTTCAAATGGATTTAGAAAGACAACCATGCCAGAGTGAGACCCCATCCTGCAAAGAGGAAGCACTAGGTGCTGTCTGTTCACCTCAGCACGTGATCTTGTTCCTCACCCTCCGCCCTGCTGTGGGCCGTCCCCTCCCCATGTCTTGGGTTCAGCAAGCAGCCTGTCCGTCGGGCGGCCTAGATAGCTCCACGGAGTAAAGCGCCTGCGCACGCAAGCACAGGCAAGCCCGGGGACCAGGGGTGCAATCCCAGCACCCACATGTCATGCCAAACCCAACTCCCTGGCTCTCGGAGCAGCCCACAGAGTCTGGGCAGAGTGGTGCGTGCCACTGTGAAAGGAAGGGTAGGGGAGGGGAGGGAAAGG
>PVJA010048531.1:0-14153 GCA_004027025.1 Myocastor coypus
TTTTTTTTTTTTTTTTTTTTTTTTTTTTTTTTTTTTTTTTTTTTTTTTTTTTTTTTTTTAAGTAACTGGTCTAAGTAGTCAGTCTTTGCAAATACCCCTGCCTTCTATTTCTAACGTTCTCACACTGGTCACCACTGCTGCCCATGCTTTCAATGTAACTTTTAGGCGAGGTTTATTTTTTGTTTTTGGTGCCAAGGATCAAACCCAGGGCTTCCAGCCTGTTAGGTAAGCTTTCTACCTCTGAGCTAAATCTCCAGCCCTCAGTGTAACTTTTAACTTTTGGTTTATTATCATTTTGTTTAGCTCAGCTAGCACTTTATCAGTGTCTTCTGTAAACACTGATTGTTCTGTTCATTATCTCCATTACCTGTGTAGTTATATTTTCCATGAGCCCAGTATGCATCTCATTGATCTGGTTTTTCATTTCTTATCTTTTTAAATAATTCTGCTGTGTGGTTTTTGTTTTCTTCCCCCTCTTCCCAACTCCCAACTCCCCAGTGGATTGCCTTTGAGGAAGTTGAGAATTTTGGGGGGCATTTTATTGTCTTGTCTCATCTTGCTGTTTTATTTTGTGCGTTAGGTATGTGGTCACATAGTGAAAAGGCTTTGCTACTCATATGGAGATACCTTTAATTAGTCTGCTTTTCAGTAATGCACTCACAGCATGGCTAACTAGTCCTCTGCCTTTGTCCCAGGATCTGATTGCCTCTATTTATATCAGAAAGGGAATTATAGTATAATTGGCTGAGCATCCAGTTTTCCAGAATGCATTAAAGTTTGTTTTGTTTTTGTTTTTTGAGACAAGGTTTCACTATGCAGTTCAGGTTGGCCTTGAACTCACTTTGTAGCCCAGACTGTCCTCAAACTCACAGTGATCCTCCTGCCTCAGACTCCAGAGTGCTGGGATTACAGGTATGCACCACCACCTCTGATTGGATGACAGTATTATTAATGTCACAAAGGTAATCCAGGTAATAGTATACAGGGAATAGCAACAACTATTAATAGCAACAACTATGTGGTCCTAGAAATATCAAGTAAATCAGAAACAGTAGTATCATCCATGACAAACTGAATACTGATATATCATAAGAACCAATAAGGTACCACCTTTAACCTTAGAAAAGAAGTATACAGTTATAGTATAACTGTAGGAGAAACCAAATTAGTGACATATAGACACATGCAGTGTCCGTCTCTCACCTAGTCACTCTGAGTGGGTAATAACGGGATCCCTGAAGTAAATTTTTAGTTATTCTGAGTGACACATTTAAACAATCAACTTTTCCCAACATGGCATTTAATCAAGCACTCTCTGGCAATATGGCAGATGCCTGCACTTGAATCCCCCACCAGCTGTTGTGTACTACGTGCAAGAAATCCTCTCAGAGCAAAACCCCATGCTGCTTTTACAAGACACACAGGCTGTGGGCTCTGCCTTCTTCTTGAATCTCCTAGCTTGGGTATTTACCTTGCTTCTGAGGAGATAGTACCCCACCTTGCAAGCTTCAAGAGCCAGGGAAAGAGGCCAAATTGTTTCCTTTTTTCCTATGAATTGTAAAGTATTTTTCCAACTTCTATGCAGCATCTATTCTTTATAGTTCTTTCCTGATTTTTGGCAATCTGCACAAAGCCTCTTTTTTTCTGCTCCAGTTACACTGGCCTTATTCTAGCCCTTCAGGGACACCATGTTCCATCTTACCATAGGACCTTTACCTGTATCTGATCTCTACCATAGGACCTTTACCTGTATCTGATCTTACATCCTCCTTCATTCATTCAACTTCTTTGAATCAGTCCACAGAAGCCTTTTCTGAATTTTCTGACTTTTCTGTAAGTAACACCCTTGCCTTTTGTGGCCCTGGATGTAGCTGAAGCTTTATTTTTATTTAATTGACTGTTCCATTGATAGGTGTTCCTCCCCAGGTTGAAACTCCAGGACAAGGACCATGTCTATTAACTTATTGTATCCCAAAAGCTAATATACTGTACTTGCATCAATAAATAGTTGGTGAAACCAATGAATAAATTACTAACTAGCAAAGGGATAAGAAAAATTGATCAATGCCATAACATAATAATTTACATTTATCTACACTCTTGTCCAATTATTATGCTGCTTGAAGTAATTAGTTGGGATGTTATTCTTCATATTGCAAGTGTGCTTGATTATAGTGTGTAGATTTATGGAGACAAAATGCAAATAGGCATTAGGAGACATGCACTCCAGACTCTCCAACAAAATTGCTGACCTCTTAATGGCTCCTTTACTCAGGCATTCAAGCAAGAGTTTTTGTACATATAAATAAACGAGACTCTCCAAAGCTGTTAACTACAATAAATTATCTTCATGTACTCGAATGTTTCTATGCTAACAATATAAATACATTCTTACAATGTCTAATCCTTAAAAAAAGTATTCTGGACAATTGATGGTCTAGATGAGAGTTCTGGCAAAAAGAAATAACAAAAGAATAATATCCTATTCATTTTTAAAGATTCAAAACTTTTATTTAAATCTCAATCTGAAGGGGCCAGGGAGATAGCTCCGTGGCACAAGTGCCTGCCTGGCAAGTGCAAGGTTGTGAGTTTGAACCCTGGTCCCACCAAAATAAATAAATAAATAAATAAATAAATAAATAAATAAATAAATCTCAATCTGAATCAAAACACTAAGTTTTAAAAATAGTTCTGAGAATATAATTTTCTAAATAAATTTTCAGTTCACAGAAAAATCTTATGTAATTATTTTTCAATGATTACCCTCTTCTTACTAATCATTAGTTTGTTTGTTTATTTATTTATTTGTGTGTGTGTGTGTGCGTGTGTGTGTGTGACCAGGGATTGAACTCAGGACCTTGTGCTTGCCAGGAAGGCACTTATGCCACTCAAAGACAGTAACATTTCTCCATACGCATGATACAAAATGGTAATGATTTGAAAAAAACACTGACTCACAAATTTACTGGTATACTTCAGAGGAGAAGCAATGTACTATGTTTAAGACTGTTTTTTTTTTTTTTTGACAGCCCAGAAGGCCTAACTAAAGAGCTTACATTAGGCAAATAAAGCACTTTCCCCCACTTATACCAGGAAGCCTACAGGTTCACAATACAGTGTTCAGTTCAGTGAGCTTATTCATGAGATGAGTTCTTCTTCTCCATTCCTGTGTTTGTCACCTCATGAAGTCACACTGTCTCTCACAGCTCAGCCCTCACAATTGTATTTAAAGGTGATGTTCAGGGCTTGATAGTTTAGCAATCTAAGTGCCTGCCTGGAAAGCATAAGGACCTGGGTTTGATCCCTGGCACCACATGCTGTGCCAGCCCCAGAGCCGAAGGTGCACTGTGTCAGCCACTGAAGCCAAGTGTGGTGTTTTCAGCACTTGCCTATAATCCCAGTGCTGAAGAGGCTAAGACAGGAGGATCAGTAGGAATCTGAGCTATGAAGTCAGACCCTGTGCCAAATAAACAAAAGATTAAAAAATAAAATAGGGGGACCACCCCTTCAGATCCCCCCTCCTGTCCCTCTCTCAGATAGGAGCTTTCTTTACCGCAATAAATCTATTTTGCTCATAAAAAAATAAAAAATAAAAAATAAAATAAAGGTGCTATTCATGATGGTGGAGAAACAAGCAAGAGCAAAATGCAAATTTTTTAGAGTGTTTGCATTATTTTCTCCTGGTAGCTTTAGTGTAATCCAAGTAGGCAGCAAACTGCAGAAAAGAGTGGACAAAGAGAAAAATTTTAAAGTTGTCAGAGAGAAAAAAAAATCAGATTATCTATCAGGAACAATAGACTTTGGGATTATTTGTTAATAGCAACAGCAAAAGCAGAGGACAATGGAACAATATCTTTCAAGCACAGATAAATGCTAGGTGTTGTGTTACACATCTATAACCCAGGAGGCTGAGGTGGTAAGGTCATAAGGCGCTCCAGGATAGGCCGGGTTGTGTAATGAATTCATGGCCAGAGACCCTGTCTGAGAAAGTCAAAAACAGAAGAAAAAGAAAAAAATAGCTGGCTACCTAGATTTTAATATCCAAACTATCTTTCTAAATGAAGGAAAAATTGGCTGACACTGACAAAAGTTTTACAAAACTCTGTACATGGTTTCAAGGTAAATCCTGAGGGGATTTGCCTGACCTTGCCAAATATAAAAATTACATGTTTTCTTATATAGGTCTTGCTTCAACTTGGCCTTAACCACCTAGCAGAAAAGTTTAACCATGAGGCATAAAAAGTAAAGCTAGATTAGTATGCTGAGCTTTAAAAAGCTCAAGTCAACAGTTTCCGACATTGTCAGTTCAGCCAATAACTCACTACTATTACGGAGTATTGCTCTATGTATATAACTACTTTCTCTTAGAAGAGTTATCATGTCTGCATCTTGTACTCTGAACAACTACTAGGAAGACAAACTATTATCTCTTATTAAATGTAATAAAAAGCTACAAAAAAGGAAAAATAAAATAATTTTCCTATGATCACAAAGTAGTAATTTACTATGATTCATGAGCAGAACTTCTATAGGCTATAGTATAAGATAAAGGAAATCAATTTCAGGAAGAACAGCTGACATTAAAAAAAAAAAAAAAAAAACCCAAACATCTCTTCCTCTATTCATACAAGTTTGGTTTCCATTTTCTCCTTATCTCATTTTTTCTTTTCTCCTTCTTCCCTTCCTTCCCTTCCCTCACTCCCTCCTCTTTTGAACATTTTCTTTCTACTTCACAGTATCTATCACACATTTTGATCCTTTATTTGCATTTTTGCTTTTCATCCTAGAGAAACAACGTGATACGTACAAGTGTGTGTCCAATTTACTTTCACCTAAGAGTATGGTCTCAGGATGCCTAGAAATGCCACAAGTTTACTTTATTTAATCTACATCTTTATCCATTCATTGGATGATGTGTATTTTGGTTGTTTTCAAGATTTTGCTATTGCAAACTGTGCCATTGTAAACATGCTGTGATTCCATCACTCTGGGAGATTGAGTAAGGAGAGTTGCAAATTTAAGCCCAGCCTTCACAACTCAGTGACTTGGACTTGTAGAAATTCTATCTCAAAAATTAAAAAAAAAAAAGAAAGAAAAAGAAGCCAGGGAAGAAGCTCAGACACACACACACACACACACACACACACACACACACACACACACACACACGAGTATTTAACCATACAACAAGAAAACTAGGTCTAAAGAATGTATATGAGAGTCCAATACAATACAACTGGAGATATACTTTTTGGTCCCAGAAGCAGTTATTAAAACTGACAATTAGCCTATAGTGTAAGTTTTACCAATATCAAAAAAGCACTATCATACAGACTACATCTACCAACCACACGCAATTAATAAGAGAAACAAAACAAAATGCTTGGGAATTTAAAAGCACAATACTTCAAAAACATTATAGTTATCTGGATGGGTGTGGTGATGTACATTTGTAATCTCAGCACTCTGGGAGGGGTCTCAAAGTAGAATTCTAAATTTGAACTAATCCTGGGTTACTTAGTATCTCAACATAAAAAAGCTGAGGATACATCTGACTGTACTCATACACATGTACAATAAGATACTATGTCCATCCTTCTTAATGTCCTGTCTGTGCTTTCTGCCCTCTTCCCTATCCCCTTTCCCTTCTCTTTCTTTGTCTAAAAGCACAACTTTAAGTAGACCCTGGGTCACAAATAAAGCATAGGGGAAATTAGAAAATACTTTGAAAAACAATAATGATAATATAGTACAATTCATGATACAGATTAAGTGTGACCAGGGAAGCAAACAGAGTTATAGTACTTGAATATTAAAAGAGCTTACAGTATAAGAAATAAAAACAATTTAAGTAAGTACCATAGAATAAAGGAAATAATAAAACAAATAGAAATTAATAGATCAAAAAATACTTCAGTAGAGGTACCAGTAAGATAGCTCAACAGACTAAAGCACTTGCTTAGGCAAACTTAGGCAAGTTTTGGGACCAGGGCTTGATCCCTAGCACCACATGCCATGCCAGCCCTGCCCTGAGGACAGGCTGAGCCAGTCACAGTGTGCAGGCATAGTGGCACATGCCTGTAACCCAGAGCTGGGAAGGCTGAAAACAGTAGGATCACTATGAGTCTGAGCTGTATAGTGAGTATACATTAAAAGAAAAAAACTTTACTAGAAAGTCTGAACAAAACAAAAAGTAGCTCTTTTAAAAAATAATGAAACTGGCAAATTTATGAAGTAGACACAACTTTAAAAATAGAAAAGGAGGGGCTGGGGAGATAGCTTTGTGGCACAAGTGCCTGTCTGGCAAGTGCAAGGTTGTGAGTTTGAACCCCAGACCGCCCTCCAAAAAAAAAAAAAAAAAAAAAGAAAAGGAGAAAAGGAGGCACTGTAAGTTTAACAGAAATTACATAGATAAAATATTCTGAGCAATTTATTAATAAAATTTAAAGGAAATGGAGAAATCCATGGAAATATATGACTTAACAAAACTGATTTAAGGAAAAAAATCTGAACCACTTTATTTTGGCAGACTATGCAAGTGTATGAATACAATTATAGTTATTCTAGGGAAAAAAAATAAAATACAAACCTTTGAAAGTTTCTTTCTTCTTTCCTTTTGTCTTTGTGAGACAGGATTTTGCTACACAGTTTAGGCTGGCCTTGAACTGACCTTGTAGCCCCAGCAGGCCTTGAACTTGCAGTGACCATCCTGCTTCAGCCTCCTGAGCACTGGGACTATAGGCATTTGCCACCATATACAACCATCTTTGAAAATTTCTGAATAAAAATATAGGTAAATTTGATTATACCTAATTTTAAACCATTTTTATGTCAAAAACATATTACCAGGCATTGAGGGATACAGATCAGTTGTACTGTGCATGCTCAGCATGCTGAACACTGGGTTCAGTCTCTAGCATCAAAACAAAATAAAAAACAAAACGCTATCACTGACCAGATTTAAAATAAATCCAGAAACAAGTGAGCAGATAAAATGAATAGGTATTCATAGGAGAGAAAACATATTTGCTGAGAATGTGAAAATATACTCAACTACAGAATTGAATAACTACGAATTATTGAGATAAATTTTGTACCTGACAGATGAATAGAAGTATAGTAACTACATAAGATCAAGTACTGGCAAGCATGTGGAGAGATACAAGCTAACAGTAAATTACTTCCATGAGTTTGATTGATATGTTTACTAATCCAGAAGCTAGATGTATGCTCTACAGTACAAGAATTACAGGTTTAGTAGAGAAACTTTCACTAACAGAACTGCACAAAATTATTTATATTACCACTTTTTATAGTAGGAAAAACTAGAAACAAACTAGATGAATTTTTAAAAGACTGGCTTTCAAGGAGAGAGGGCTACCTAGGCTAGCTGAGATCTACTCAAGAGATAACTATTTGCTTGTCACTTATATTCTATACTACTACAAGATTTGCAGGCAAGAGAAAGCCCTTGCCACCCCTTGCCACAGAAACTGTGCAGCATCCTTTAGACGCTAACCACTCAAAAATTTCAGAAAATATTTTTTGTATGGAAGTACTACAGTGAGATTAACTACTTATCAACTGGAAATATTTGGATTTTCTCCAGGTTTTCACAATTTTGTGTGTTTGTGTTGGTTATTGTACTCTCATTTCTGAGACAAAATACCTGGTGCCTAGAATTAAGCAAGGAAAGGTTTATTTAGTTCACAGTTTGTGAAGGTTTCAGTTCATATTTAGCTGGTTCCAAGATAGGGTGGCATGACATAGGTGCAATGGTTCATGGCAGTGGAAGACAACAAAAGCAACAAGAGCAAAAAAGGAGGAGCAAGAGCAAACCTCTTTCTTTTCCTTATAATGTATGCAGGCTACCCACCCCAAGGTGGGTGTAGTACTCACCCATAATCCTAGTGTTGGACCATGAATCAGAAACTCTAGAAGCCTGGCCTATGACTGCATGAGGTTTTGGGGGAATATTCAGACATAAACCATAACAGTATTCTACAATGAACAGGTATAACATAATTAAAACAGTGGGCTACTGAAATATGTTACTGGGAAATCCATAAGTGATGAAAGTGTGATAACTAGGGTGAGTATTTCCATTAATGGTGCAGAAGAAAAAGTTATCCTCAGGCAGGCTGAAAGATAAAGTCTGAGGGAGGATAAATGAAAAGATAATCAAGATGGACTATCCAGTGTGTAGAGGGTGAATGAGGGGAACTAGTCCACTTCCAGCTCATGATACCCCAAACCCAGCATTCACACCATCTTGGGAAAGGATAACAGTGAGAAAAGGAGCATACTAGCCAGTCAGTGAAAGACTGGGAAGTGAACAAACTCACAGTTCTACTAGGGTCCCCACTAAATATGGCAAAGTGAGACATTTTTAACCCAGAGAATGAAAGAAGACAAAAACAGAACAGGGTAGAATTTAATTGCCACACAAACTCCTATTCCACTGCCAGGCCCAATCCGTGGCATTCCATTCCCTGAAAGAGCTGGGCACAGAGTAGAGAGAAGGTTTCTCTCACATAAACAACAACAATAATAAATTAGTTGCCTAGTCTTCCCACATACCACAAAAGTGCTAGACATGAAATACTTCACAATCCACCACTGTGAGCCACAGTGAGTTGGGGGCATCCAGCCTCGATGAGAATAGCTAACAAAGGGAAAGGAAGACTGGTTTTGTGACAATTACATGGAACAAAGTCAGAATACAATTCAGTGACTTAGCAGAGTCTCATTAGGAAAAATGTACAATACTGAACCAGAAAAAATAGAAATCAAACAATAGTAAATAAAATAATAATCATAAAATACTACATTGAATAATAACAAATGCTAGTGAGACTAAAAGGAAAATGAAACCCTTCTACATTGCTGGTGGAAATGTAAACTAGTGTAATCACTGTAGAAATCAATGTGAAAATTCCTAAAAAAAAAAACCCTAAAAACATAAATTACATTTGACCCAGATATTCTGTGTATATTCTCAAAAGAGTTAAAGACATATTACAGTGACACATATATATCCCTGTTTATAGCTGCACAATTCATAATAGCTAAATCATAGAAGTGGCCTATTCATCCCTCAATAGTTAAATAAAGAAAATGTATTTAAACACAGCACAGTACTATCCTAGTATAAAGAAGGATCAATTTAAGCCATCTATAGAAACATTGACACATCTTAAATCCCTAACGTCAAGTGAAATAAGTGAGACACGAGCTTAAAATAGCATAGTTTTTTCTTGTATAAGAAACCTAAAGTATAAATAAATCAAAATAAAAAAAGACAATACAAAATAGGGAGATAGGTCTTTAGCAAATGAAAAGAGTACTAGGAGATGGAGAAGGAAGGAGGAAGAGAAGGAATGCAAACTGAATTATATACATGAACCAACTACCCACAATGAATGTGCTCATTATGTACTGTGAACACACACAAATTAAAAAACAGGATATTTACATAATGGATTACTATATAACAGTAAAAATGAGTCAAATTGAGTAGCAATGTGGATGCATTACAAAAATATTATGTAAGAAATAATGTCACAGATCAATAGATATTATAATTTTGTTTTTGTTTCTGCTTTTTTAAATTTACGTATTTGGCATAGGGTCTCACTATACAGCTCCCACCTTGGACTCATGGGGATCCTCCTGTTTTCAGCCTCCCCAGTGCTGAGATTATTAGCATATGCCACTATACCCAGTCTCAGTGGCCAGCTCAATATGCCTGTGGTATGTTGAGGGCAGTTGGGGATAGTTGGGGGCAGTGGTACAGCATGTGGTGCAGGGGAACAAACCCAGGTCCCTGTATTTGCCTAAGCAGGTGATTAATCTGCTTAGCTATCTCTCTAGCTCACATCATTTTGTTTCTATAAAGGTTAAAAATAAGTAAAAGTACATGAAATAGTTTAAGAGAAATTGAAAGCACCTATAAATAAAATCAAGGGAATGATATAAAATTCCTTTTCATAATTCATGGCCAGATAATTCTGTTTTTAAATCAATCAGTCTAAACCACAGAAAAAAAACATAAAACTTTTCACTTAGTTATACAAAATTTGCAATATATCAATCTGAATATATATTTTAAAAAATAGTGCAAAGAAAGTAAACATAGACTGACCTCACTCAAAACTGTAAGTACAAAAAAAGTTAATACAACTTTAGGAAATGAAATACAAAAAATGAGAATTCATTATAACCAGATAGAGGTATTCCAGGGATATAGAGCTATGGGTACTTGATTATAAGTGTACAATAGTTGTATAGTTTAGGAACAAGCACAACAGAAAATTGGCAATAAACCTCATGTGCTAACCATTTGTTCAAAAGTCCATCAACTCTGAACATTGCTGAATTGGGGACAATATTTAAAACTCTGTAAATTTAACTTATTACACTAGCAAGTTAGTGGGACAAATGAATGATGAGAATTGTTTTTAAAAATTGAATGGCCATACCAAGTAAAATCTGACAAGAAAGTATGTGAGTTAATACAGATAAACTCATCTTATGAATAGCTTATAGACAGCTTCCTATAGTAACTCATTACCTTTTGCCTCATAATCCAGCATGGGGCAGCAATGGTGCTCTCCTACATAGTTATTCAGACCTGAGCTCTTTCTGTATGCAGCTCTACTCTCTTCTAGGACCTCAGAATTCTCGATGAAGTTCCCTGCATGTGACTGGTGGTCAAGATGAGACATGGAGGCTTAAGGTTAGGGTTGGATGGATCAAGCATTTTTTCCACTCACATAGGTATGTTGGATCTATCTAATCACACAAAAGATTAGAAAATGCAGTTCAGTTACACTCCCAGGAATAAAGGCAAAAAGTTTTGGGAGTATCTATTTAGTCTCTAGACAGAAAATTGCTTCTAAAATATTAAAGATGACCCAAAAGGAAAAAAAAAAGCTATTACCCAAGAGTCAAACATTAAACATACTTGCACTGAAATCAGAAGACAAAGACAGCTCGTATCACAATACACAAATATAATAAAGTGTGTACATTTGTGGATTTGTTTTTCTATATGGTAGTTCTAATTCTATTGATATGAAATGAAAATGTCTTCAAAAGGGCACATGTCTTACTAGTTTAGTCCCTAATTCAGCAGTGTTCAGAGCTCAGAGGCATTTATGAAAACGATTAGATTATGAGGATTATTATAAATTTTCTGTTTTGGTTGTTTCTAAACACTTTTATAATGGTTGCACTGTTATCATAATTAAGTAAATATTATTAAATCTAATGATATTGTGAAGAGCAAACTTTTGCATGAAAAGTAAGTTATCTGCTTTAGAAAGAATCAATAAAAGGAAAATTACCAAAAAATGCTGTTGGTTTGGGCATGGCAACTGTAAAATGTGAGGGGAAAATGTAAGATTCTTTTTCTTTTTTTCATTTTATCTTGGCTTTTTGTTTTTTGGAGACAGGGTCTCATTAATTTTCAAGCTGGCCTTGAAACTGGATCCTTCTTGCTCTAGAATGCTGCAATTATAATTGTGTGCTGCTATACCTAGGATTAATACTTTTCCACAATGTTTAAGAATTTTTAACACGTTAGAGAAGTCCAAACTAAAAATTGTATATGATGCACTACAGATTCAGTTTATACATGAAAGATATCATGAATTGAAAATCATTTAAAGAAAATATCTAAATGAACGATATTTAGCTACTTTGATCATTTGGTACATCCATATCAATACATACTTATTTAATCATTTTGTCAAAAAGCTATGACAGAGACTCATGCAATAGTAAAATGTTATCTTTCATTCAAATTTTCATTGGCCAGTACCAGCAAGATAGCTCAGTGGACCAAGTGTTTATGTAGGCAAGCAGAAGGACCAGGGTTTGATCCCTAGCACCACATGGCATGCTGGCCCTGCCCCTGGGCCTGCTGAGCCTGCCACCAAGACTGGGTAGTGTGGTGCATGCCTATAACCTCAGCACTGGGGAGGCTGGAAACACAGGTCTGAGCTGCATAGGAGACCCTGTACCAAATACATTAAAAAGAAAACAATAAAACAAAATTTCATTGGCCAGAACTAGTCACATAGCCATGTCTAATTTTAATGGGAAAAAAGTACAATATTGCATATTTTGAAGTATAAACAGTCTGGAGAGTTCGTTATCACTGCTGAACCATGATAAATGGCTGTCCTACATATTTCACAGGATTTCTCAATCTTGCCAATTTTAAGCAAAATGTTGTCATAGGTAATATTAATTATTTAAAATAATCATTGCCTTTCATGTTAGAATATTATTCACCCCATCCCATTGGTATTTACTGGATGCTAGGCTTGGCAGTGTGATTTGAAAGGACCTCCCCTAGTGGTGAATTAGGAATCCCTGACACTACTGTGGCAGATACAGATCTGTGTTTTGCTTTGGCTTCTCAAGTGTGAACAAAATAATATGAGAAACATTTTTGTAGAAGTTTTATGAATGAATGAGAAGATACAGTTTTTGAGCCTTGACTCCTTTTGCTCTACTACAAAGATTACAACCCGACTATTGGAAAAGGTTCCCTTAGTCTAGTCCCCAGAATGTGGATGGCATGAATCAGAGATGCACCTAGCTTGGGATTGCATGAACAATAAATTACCATTTATACACCACTGAGGTTTTCAAGTTATGTCACTGTAGCACAATCCAGATCTGATTAATATATCCCTCCCTTAGCATAGCAGTAAGTCTGCTTCATAACCAAGTTTTTTTTTTTCATTTATGTATTTGATTGATACAGGGTCTCACTACACTGCTTGGACTCATAGTGATCCTTCTGTTTCAACTTCCTCAGTGCTAGGATTACAGGTGTGCACCACCACACCTGGACTCAGTCACCAGCTCAGGGATAGGGGTTAGGGGCAGTGTGGTATGCAGGACTGGGGATAGAACCCTGGTCCCTATGCTTGTGAAAGCAGGTGCTTAGTTCACTGAGCTATCTTGACAGCCCTCCAAGGAGAAGCTAAATATGGAAAAATATATATCCAAGTTGGAATAGTGACAAATGGCACAGAATGCTTAAGGCTGGCTTTGACAAGTAGGCTTAAAACATGACAGAAACAACAAATCCTGTTGAAGAAAACTCATTAAATCATGTCAATTCTTTCCAAATCAATGTAACTCCAACCATAATTCAAATGTCTTATTTTTAAACATCTCTCTCTCTCTCTCTCTCTCTCTATATATATATATATATATATATATATATATATATTCATATAAGACAGTTAGAATAGATATACAGCTTTCTCTTAGTTCAATGAGAAGATGTATACTAATATTGTTTAGACAAGATATCATGTCTACATCTTATCCTCTGAATAACTACTACAAAGACAATATTTAACGTATTATCATAAATGTCCTACTAGCCTGTTTTGAAATTGTTTCATTACTATTATATCTTTTTCCATTAAAATAAATTTAAAATTTTAAAGTTTTCTTTTTAAGATATTTGATACTCAGAAAGCCAGTGATGATAAGCTCAAGTACCTATGTTACAGAGTAATAGTATCACAAAGCTTTTCTGCTGGAGGGCTAAGAATGTAAGTTAACAGAGCAAAAATTGGAGAAAAAGAAGGGCTATAAGGATAGCCAATATTTTGGCCCTAGTCCTTCAAGGTCAATAAAGACCCAGGATATAAGAGAACCTGTGCTGTAATATCCTATAACTCAGACGTGTCCCAAATTTCCTGGTCAAGGAGATTATGGGACCTCAGAGGAAAGGGATGAATGAACTGCGGTGTGTCTAAGGAGAGTCACCCAGAGAAAAACATTCTCTCAGGCTTTCACAGAAAGCAAAATGGCCAAGCAATGGCCGTGACTCGTCCCAAAGGCTGACACTAACAACAGTTCCACAAAGTACTGCCTATGGTCCCAAACTTAATCCTGAGGGGATTTGACCCTGGAAGATACAAAAAAAAATGTTTTGTTATACAGGTCTTGCTTCAACTTGCCCTTAACCACCCAGCAGGAAAAAAAAATGCTTAAGTACAATGCATGAAGCACAGAGCTAGATTGGTGAGACGAGCTTTAGGAGGCTTAGATTCAATAGCTTCCAACATCACAAGCTTCACTTGTGGCCCACTGCAATTGCAGAACATTTGACTGTATAT
>PVJA010048532.1:0-14159 GCA_004027025.1 Myocastor coypus
TACAAGACTGAGACTGCGGTGAGGTGAGAGGTGCATGTGGAGAAGGCTCTCTGCCTCCCGTGGGCTGTCTGGATCTTCAGGATGGCCACGACGATGCACACGTAGGACACTGTGATGATCACACCACTGAGCACTCCTACAGCTCCAGCCACTGTGGAAAGCACCAACTTGGTGATCCCAGTGTTAACGCATGCTAAGGCAAGCAAAGGAGAAATGTCACAGAAAAAGTGATTGATTAGGTTTGGACCACAGAAGGGTAAGGAAAAGGTCAAAGTGGTATGGGTCATGGTGCTAATGAGAGCTATGGCATAAGGTCCTGTGACCAGCTGCACACAGACCTGCGGGGACATGACGAGTGTATACAGCAGGGGCTTACAGATGGCTGTGTACCGATCATAGGCCATGGCCGCCAAGAGGAGGCATTCCACTGCCACAAAGAGACCAAAGAACCACATCTGAGCAGTACAGCCCAGAAAAGAGATGCTTTTCTTCTCTGCAAAGATATCGCACAGCATCTTGGGGGTGATGGAAGACGAGGAGCAGAGGTCTACAAAGGACAAGTGACCGAGAAAAAAGTACATCGGAGTGTGGAGTCTGGGGTTCAGCCATATGAGAGTGACCATCCCCAAGTTACCGCCCAGTGTGAAGAGATACACAAGGAGAAGCACTGAGAAAAGTGCGATCTTGTGCTGGAGATGACCTGCGAGGCCTACAAAAAGGAACTGTGTCACTGCTGTCCGATTCTTCCCTTCCATTGTGGTTGCTTGGAATCTGTCATAGAAAATGAGCAGAATTCTTTGTTATAGACAGCAACCATGAGCATCTGTACATAGTACATAGTATTTAAACCCAGGACAAATTGTGGAAGCACTTCTATGAAGGGCAATTTTCAAACATTATTGAGCTGCCAGATCCCATAAGATTCCTAGTTATGCGCCATACATTTGGGTAAATTAGCTTTGGTCTTTGTGTTCCATGCCTGCTGCCATCAAGATCTCCAACTATGTGAGCTACAACTGTTGTTATAAGATTGCTTCAAAAGGGAATAACTGTCCATAGTTCGTCTTTTAATATCAAGGGAAAATAACACCTTCTTGAGAAAACTTTTAAGGAAGAATATGTATACCTTCATAAGAGACAAAGAAAAGCCAAGCAAGGGATTACTGACCTTATTAATAAAATGTAATTCATGTATGCATTGACTTGGCCCCACATAAAGGAATGTGGGGATGAACCAATGCACACTTCATGAAACAATTTCTCTCTGTCTCTGTCTCTCTCTTTCTTTCTCACTCTGTCTTGTTTTTTATGTTCAGATTCTTAAGGATCCTCCTGTTTCAGCCTCCTAAAGCCTGGGATTACAGGGGTGTGCCACCACACACAGTCTCAGTCACCATCTCAGCATGCCCTGGGGGCAGGTCTGGCACACCGTGAGAAACCCAGTCCCTGCATCTGCCTAAACAGATTCTTTAATCTGCTCAGCTATCTAGCCGGCCCTCACTCTTAAGAGTAGAACAAATAAATGATATTTGATCATGTTCATGAAAAAAATGAGTTCCACAGCAAGATTTTGTCATGATGGGTAAGAAGGGAAATAGGCACTAAGAAAAGGATGGCAGGATTAGAAGACGGAATGGAAAGGGACGGAGCGCCACCCGTTCCCCCATTGCAGAAATCCAGTGAAGTCTGTGAAGCCAGGAGCGAACACACGACACTTTCCTGAGAGCGCAGGCATGAGCTTGTAGCAAAGATTAGCCAGAAAATGATGAAGTACTGCCTGAGTTGAAATAATGCAGTTATTTTACAAAATGTCGTATACTTTACATAAGCCTCATTTAAGGCATTTATACTGAAATCAATACTACTGACATATCTAGGAAAGTTCAAATATGTAATATTTCCTTCGAAGCAGACAATTTCTTCAAGAAAACATTTATAGAAGATTTGATAGCCAAATGTAGAAAAAAATAATTCTTAATTCTCTTAGAGAACAATGACTTTTTTTTTTTAGAGGACAATGACTTTGTAAGATATTTAATATGAGAATATCTGGCTTGGACAACATAACCAATGACAATCTCCTGGAAGTAAAAGCAACATAAACTGGAGATATATAATAATTACCTTGGGGGAGTCATCTATAATATTTTCAAATAATAAATAATATTTTAAATCTCTATCATTATGTTATTCTTATTGTGACTGTTTGCTTAATATGTGGAGCATATTTTTAGCAGTCACAAAAACATGGAATCTCGGGTTTTCTTGTGAACACTTAACCACTGCAGAGATCTTTTGTTTCAATTCATCTGAACATTGCAGTGTAGGTGCTTGGGGGTAACAGGTCAGAAGACTAGTTTTATATTGAATTTGGTTACTATTTACTTATTATTTTAATATAACTGATACTGAGTATTCTCTAACATGAAAAGGACAAATGCTCTTCTTCAATACTTAACATTAATTTAAGAATTATTCAAGGATAGTACTTCTCTTTTCAAAGTCTTATTTTTTCTCTTTTAATAGGTAAAAGCTATATATATATATATATATATATATATATATATAGTATGATATGATGTTTTGCAATATGTGTATGTTGTGAAATAAAAAACTTAAGATTACTTGAATACTTGAATTTTGGAAAGATTTTAAAAACTTCGAATCAGCGACATTTAGAATTACAATACATTGTCACTATCATTATTTTACTAAAACAACAGACATTCATTTCAGAAAATAAGATTTCAGATATGCTGTTTAGTATGCAAAAGCTGTGAACACAACACCCACATGAATTCTTCTAAAGAGTCTGGGGTGTGAGTTCCCTGGTCTAAGTTTCAAACTCGCTAGCATATTTCAAGAACTTCACATGGCCCAAAATACAGAATGCTCACCTGTTGAAAGATATCTTCATATATGTCCCTTAACTCCAACAAAACAAGTCATTTCTTTGCAGAAATATGGAGGGAAGGGTCAGCTCTCTTCATGGTGGTGGCCACTCCGAGACCCATGATCAAGAAGACAAAGCCACGTCTAGATGGGCCTGGGTACAAAGGTATCATCCTTGACCTGCACATTGACCCACACCCTGTGCACTACAGTGGATGTTTTCTTGAGAGATTTGAATAATGACGGGCCAGGTCCCCAAAGAATTTAAATCTCAAGGGCTTCTTCCACTTGAAAGAATAAAGTTAAAAGTATCCTAATTACATTAGAACCAACTCTCAATTTCTCTTTTTTATGGCAAGGAGATTTGTGAAGAAGCAACTTGTATGCACGTGTGTGTGTGTGTGTGTGTGTGTGTGTGTGTGTGTGTGTGTATGAGTGTGGAGTATGTGTTTATTTGTGGCGTGTGTGGGTGTGGGTGTGGATGTATATTTTCTACATTGGGAGCATTGTTGCGAAGGACAGCCCTATTTCCTGTCAGCTAAAAGTTATGGAATGAGTAGGCTGCACAAGTGGAATGAAGGAGCGTGCCCTGAATTCTAGGGCCACATACTTGAGGCATATGTCTCAATTCCACGGTTTACTCCTGGTTTCAAGTGAGCAAGTCTCTAAGTCCACCTGTAGATCATTCCCTTAGTCTATAATTATCAGTTTGCACTGATATTGCCAAGATCTACTAAAGTTACTACTTAAATATTTAAAGTGCTTATTTAAAGTACTAATTACAGCATTCAATACAGAGTAATTTCTACAGACATTTATTAATACTAGGGCTCTAGATCATAGTTGGAGAGATAATACACAAAAATGGAAGAGTAGATCTAACTAGCAGCTACCATCTTTAGTAAAATAAAAAGCAATCTCTGAGCTCTCAAGAAAGTAGGTAAGAAAATTTCCGAGGTGGATTTGACAAGAAAAATAATTGCACTATTTTTTTTTCATTCTTACGACAAAAAGCATTGTAGGAAGTACTAATTTGGGAAGGAGAGCCAGGCAATCACGAAGAGAAGCAAAGATATTGTTCAGATGCCACACAAGAGAGAAAATTTGTAGCTCTGAATGCTGTAGATTTGGCTACCTCAGTCATAAGCTTTATTACTTATCCCATCAGGAAGAGCTGGCATCCCATCCTATGAACTCCCACATTTCACCTGTAGCTCATTTACATCTCACTAGGTATCCGTCTCAGAAAAGGAGAGCCTTCTTATAGTTACATTAACATCAAACTGTTTCTCAAAACTCCACCAAGATAACATATATATATATCCATGATGATGATGGAGTCGACTTGTTAAAACTTGCTTATACTAGAAGAGTCTTGAATTTAAGAATGTGAAAAAGCTTTTATTTTCCGTTCAATATTTTGCATTCAGAAACAAATGAAGTGCCGGGCGTGGTGGCGCATGCCTGTAATCCTAGCACTCGGGAGGCTGAGGCAGGAGAATTGGTGCGAGTTCGAGACCAGCCTGGGCTACAAAAGTGAGCTCAGGACCAGCCTCAACTGCAGAGCGAGACCCTGTCTCAAAAAGACCAAAAAAAAAAAAAAAAAAAAGAAAAGAAACAAATGAAACTTGGATAGAGAAAGCTGAAATGCAGCAGTGGGATGACAGGTGCATTCCACCATGCGCAGTCTCTGTTGCTCTCTCAGTGCACCCAGAGGAAGAACCAGCAAGGTATGCTGGGGATTGAACCCTGGTCCCAAAACCTGCCAAAGCAGCTACCTGACTAGCCCTTCAGAAAATCTTAAAGAAAACATCACACATCCTAGGAGCACTGATCATTAAATTATTAGAAAATCGATATAAACATGGAATCACTATGGTCTATATCTTTTATCAATCTATCCTTTGTTAAGTTAGTATGTGCTTTAGACATTTTTATTGCTAGTAGTTTTCTGTCATATGAGTACACAGGAAGATGGTCTCTTTTGTTTTTCATTAGGGATTTGGGTTATATCCAGTCTCTGAACTTTCAGAGTTTGTCCTCACTGAGCATCCTTTCCATCTCATTTAGCAAATTTTCTATTTCTTTGGGAATTTCTCTGGGGTTCACACTGCTTAATTGAACTTTCAATCTAAAATTGTACTAGTGACAATTAAATAAAAAAGGAAAACTTTATTGATCACAATTGCTATAGAGTTGTGATAACTGAAGTTAGCATCACAGTACACAGAAGAGGTATAATTTATAGGCTATCAGGGAAGATGTTCATATCTTTTTCTTTTTTTTCTTCAATCAGCACTTATTCTACTGAGCTATCTCCCTGGCCCTAGGGAGGACAAAATCATGGTCCATGGGATGAAACTATCTGCATTGTTAGCTGCCAGAAGTTGAAGTTAGTTTCCAAACATCTCCCAGATGCCAGATTGTGGAGTGCTATATTTTCTGATGATTGCATGTGTTATGGTTTGTGTATAGGTGTTCCCCTAAAGCTCCATGCAGTCATGGGTGGGCTTCAGGAATGTGTAAATGATTATTGTGAGCGCGGGTGCTGCACTTCCCCTGGGGCAGGTGATTTTCATCTCAGTGTAAGGAGGAAGGGAAGTTAGCTGCTTGAGCTGCGGCTACTCCTCCCTCAGCTCTTGCTCATTGCTTACCGCCATGAAAGGTAGCTTTCTGCCACGTGCCTCTCTCCCTGGAGGCAGCTGAATATGGACTGAAACCTCCAGTACCTGTGAGCTAAATAACCCTTTCCCTCTCTCATTTTGAGTGTCGGGCATTTGTCCCAGCAATGAGAGAAGAGTAACTAAGACAACATGTTTAAGAAATTCTTTTTTTTTTTTTTTTTTTTTTTTCGTGGGACTGGGGTTCAAACTCATGACCTTGTACTTGCCAGGTAGGTACTTGTAACATGGAGCTATCTCCCCAGCCCCAAATTCTTGTCCAGGAGCTGGAGAGAGAGCTCAGTAGAATAAGTGCTTGCTTGGCAAGTGCAAGGTGCTGAGTTAAATCCCCAGCACCGTGAAAAACATAAGATAAGATAAGATAAAATAAAATAAAATAAAACGAATGAAAACAAAATAAATAACATAAACAAAAAGAAATTCTGAAGTTCTTCAGAGACATATTTCTGGGTTGTAAGCCTGGGTAAAAAACATGAGATTTATATCTCAAAAGAAGCAAGAAGAGAGTTAATTTAAACTTTCAAGTTTAAGGCCAGGGAGATAACTCAGTAGAATAAGTTCAGGTGCTGAGTTTGGTTTAATACCCAGTACTGAAAAAAATAAAATAATAAAAAAAATGTGAAACACTTCCCAGTTTAAAGTTTTCTAAAGTGAGTGTTCTAAGAAAAGGAAGGCCCAAGTCCAAAGTCCAAAGGAAACTGTCATGCTGAGAAGAACTGTGAAGCAGTCTGTCCTGGTGGGACAATTTTGTGCTGATGGAGAAGAGAATGTGAGTTTCCCACAGCAGTAGAAACACACACACACACACACACACACACACACACACACACTCTCACGGAGTTACTGTTTTAGCCATTCTGAAGAGTATGAGTAGTCTCTTATTGCACCTTTACTTGTAATCTTCTTGATATCTAATGCAGTTGGGAAACTCTTCAATATTTGAATTGTCTTCCCAGGTATTTTCTCAGCATTACCTAAAATTTTAATTATTGGTAATTCATCTATTTTGGATATAAGTTATCTAAGTACATTGTAAATTTATTTTCCTATGAGTTGTATGTTTATGATTAGTATATATTGTCAAGATTAAAATTTGTTTGCATGCAGTTTATAGTATAAGCTTTCTTCTTCATGTATAGTACAATATTAAGATCTTTTTCTAATCACTACTACAGTATTTTTTAAAAATTTAAAAATGATTCTCTGATTATCTTGAGGTTCTTTATGTTCTTCACTTTTGTATTTTGCTCTCAAGTCTGCATTAAAATTACCTCGATGAGTCTACGTGATTTGGTGAAACTTACTTGATTTTTGTGCAGAAATGCAGTGGATGCAATCTGCTGTCGTTTTCCTCACTGCGCTTGCCCTAAGTGACATATGTTGGCATAGTATCTTGTTATTATTTAATTACAAAGGTATCTGCAAGCATTTGCTAGTGTTTCCATATTCCTTATGCTGTCCTTGGTTCGCTTTGTCTACTCTTCTTCTTCTTGTATTAATTCTTATAAATCAGCAGTCAGTGTCTCATAGAAGAAAATGTCTCATGATATTTTTTTTGAGATTAGGTTGTGTGTTTCGGGTCTTTGCTTCCTCACCTAAGCTTCAGAATCACCTGCATCACAGGAACACTGACGCCTCGTCTCGGCTCAGCGTGACTTCTTGGCTCCTGTTGGTCATGCGTTGCCTCCTGACTCCTTCATCTCTCATTTCAGAACCATTAGTTATCCCTATCTAGCATGGCGATTTCTCAGGCCCTCAACATGACATCTGTGCCTTTCTTTTTTTTTTTTTTTTTTTTGTCTTTTTGAGACAGGGTCTCGCTATGCAGTTCAGGCTGGTCTTGAGCTCACTTTTGTAGCCCAGGCTGGTCTCGAACTCACATCGATCCTCCTGCCTCAGCCTCCTGAGCGCTGGGATTACAGGCGTGCGCCACCACGCCCGGCTAGTATGCCTACTTGCACGTTCCTTGCCTGCTTATTGAAACACCAGAAGACAAAATTTCAACTGCACTGTGAGGTGGATTAATTACAGCTTTGTCCAGTGAGTCTTTCCTAACAGAAAGCAATGAAATTCTTCCTTGCCTATGACCACCAACATCACTTGTATCTCTCAGAATGTATGCTGTCATATAACTCCCCATTCTTTGTTTTCTTTGTGAGATCTCTGTAGTAGCCCAAGGTCACACCTCAGTTCTTTCATCAGCACTGCTGAAATCTTTCCTATGAATATGCCTACGTGTTCTAAGAGGATAAGAATAATCAAACAGGAATCATCACATGTCTTAAGATAGGGTCAGATTCCATTTATTTTCACTGAGACATCCGAGAATACCGGACTGCAGATCATGAGAAATGACATTAAGTGTTTTTATTTGGCATGAAGATTTCCCACAGCAAAACAACATTGGAAACTTGGCCTCCACCTATCCAGATGTTCTAACATCTATCTCAAAACTAGAACATACTGCAATGATCAGAAAATGTTTATCACAATCAACTTCAAAGAAGATCCTTCTGATGTGCACTTCGAGGTTTAGCAGTTAAGTACTTGAATTCTTTTCTCAAAGCACATTTTGGTTGAATAGCTTTTGAATATTTCATCAGAACAAATATGGAGCTCCAGTTTTCTAGCTAACTCTCTTCTGATTTGAGTTTGGCAAGACAAACATAGAAGAATATCTAAAGAGGCAGGAGCCCTGGTCATTTTCACGACAGTACAATGAGCTTCCACTTGCTACAAGAACAGGACTTTGAAGAACTGATACTGAGATCCAGTGCCGGCTCATTAATTTGACAGATAGCTGATCTAAAGAAAGCCTCAGACTCTCTGGAGGTCCAGGGTCCTCAGCTGCAAGTGGAACTAAAATCCTACCTCACACAGGAGTTACAGTAATAAGTAAATTATTAATATGACGTGTGAAATTCTATCATTGAGTGGATAGGTAAATTTATGACAGCAACTACATAACTAAAACATAAAGCATATTGAACTAATGAATGACTTCACAAATGAAGATACTGGAATAGAAAATATAATGTCAGTGGACCAAAACAGTAACCTCGGAAGACACACAAGCTTCTACATTGTGCAATAGCAAGATCAGAAATGAAGCATGTGTCTTCTACTTACTCTCTATATGTTTTTAAAATAACCATTTAGAATAAGTGAACATTCGAGGGACAGATGGGATTTCAAAACTGGACCTATGCAGATGTCCCAGAATCTGTTGACATGGGCCATGTCCTTTACATTAGTTTGCTTTTCCTTGTAGCTAGATAACTGTAAAAGAGAAAGATTATTCTTCATGTGTATCCAGGTATTTCTTCAGCTGATCAAAGTCAGAGAATCTCAAATTTGAGTTGGACGGTGACATCTTAGGACAGCAATTAAGTACATCAATCAGGAGCAATGCACTCCGTTACAGCACATCCCAGACTCCATTCAAGACAGAAGAGATAATGCCACAGGAATTTTTTAAAAGAACACAGAAATATAGTAAAGGTTGTTCTTAGGTCAAGAAGAAGTACATGATGCAAGAAAAATGTACTCTGCTTCTTGAAGTATTCAAACCAAAATGATATGAGTAGAATTGCTATATGATGATAAATGGAATAGAATAATATAGTGAGATCTCATCGATTTACTGAATAAGAGGGAGTGAATATTTGTCTCTTCTCAGAAGTTATCAGTTCAGTTAGCTAATAAATACTTTTCCCCCATCAAGTTATGTAACTTCATCTAATATTTATTGTTCTCCATTTAGCAAAGATCTCCATCATCTAGCAGAAATAAAAATCTTCAGGATCTTGTCCTGTGCCTGGGAAATTGAAAAGTCCTATTATCACTTCTATGCAGCCCTGGTGGACCTTTATATCCCAGGCTCCAGTGATAGCTGTGCCACAAAATAATACCTGCTCAACTCTTGCAACCCCTCTCCTAGTTTTAAATTTTTTAAGTATTCCAAAATAAAACAATTTTCATTCTCTTCTTTTCCTTTGTTTGATTTTGTTACAAATACCACCATAGACATATACTTTTTAAAAAATCTTTCTGTGCACCAGCCCATAGCTCTATGACAGGTTATTCTCCCAATGAGCAACATGCAATAATGTGCTCAGACGTAGTACACACACAGAGAAAGACCCTGAAGTAATTATGGGTTGCCACCATCTGGGTCATTGTGCCCCTTAACTGAATGTCATTTTACTCTATCATGCCCCAAATTATTGCATAACATAGACTCAATCACTAGCAAAAGCCACGGTGAAGTAAAAACCAAGACATAAATACCTACAGAAATTCCATAGCTTTAGATATTATTTATGTCTTTCAGTTTCCATAAACTAAACAAACGAGTATCTCTTTTTAGGTAAGTCTGAAGTTCAGTAACTATCCCTGAAAGCTGAGATGAAAAGGGAAGAGGAGAGAGACTGGATAAAGAGGACTAACTGTGGATAGCAGGACCAAGTTTCCAAAGGAGTTATGTAAATACAGTGTGGAAGAAGATATTAGGTATTTCATGAATAACTGGAAGAGCTCAATGACTCCAAAACTAAAATAACAGAGGATGAAAGTATTAGTTACACTTATATTAACAATACATACTATATGTATGAGTTGAAATTTTCCACTATAGCCTATAAATATGCACAATAACAAGAGTAATTTTAGGCATTTAAATATACTATCAAAAATAAATTTGTTAAATTTAAGTTATATTTTAAGACCTTGAAAGAAAAGGAAGCATGTGAATTTGGGTGCATCTTATATTTCTATAAAGCAGATCTGTATTGTTTATTTCTTGGATGTAAGGTTATTTCCCAGAAAAAAATACAAAGTCTTGTGAAAAGATATTTGCGGAGGAAAAAAAAAAAGTGGGTGTAAATCCTCAAGTCAGTTAGACTCCCATTGCTTTATGGTTACCAAGTTCATCTATACAGCAAAAACTAATGCCTGGATTACCACACAATAAGAACTTAAAAATTACTACCTTTGTGTTAAAGAATAGAGTAACAATTACCACTGCCTTAAAAACTGTGTGGTTGAACCCAGTTCCCGCAAATAAATAGATAAATAAAGAAATACAAATTTTCTGTGGCCCTAGTTACTTCGGATGAGTACATCATTTATGGAGACAACGTCCACCAGCTGACACTTGAGGCAGTGAGCATGCTGACCTCAAGCCTCCTTGCAAACTCTCTACTCCCAACTCAAAGTTATTCCTAGAACTTGTCATGCTAAAGAATCATCACAATTATACTCTTTCTAGCACTTAATCCAGAAGATTTAAGAGGAATCCCAGGGTCAAGCCAAGGACTCAGAATCCTCTAGCCCAAGCTCTGTTATTGTCAACCTTACAGACTATATCATTTGTCACTCCTTCAGAACTTTACAGAGTCTCTCCTTGTTATAAAGCTTGGAGTGTTGACTAAGGATCTGGGCTTCTTTAATCCAGGAATCTCAGTTTAAATTTCTAAATCTAAATGTTTTAAGAATGAAAAGAAAAAACTATGATAGTGACTAAATATGTGGTAGGAATTGACTTATTAACAACACAGAGTATGAAAGAATGAGTTTCAACAAAAATGTAGGAATCCGAAGCCCCACACTTTTGTTCTTGCTCCTGTACTATGGCTCAGTCTGTAGCACTTCTTTCCAAATATTCTTCTGAAGGAATCCTTGACCTCTTTGTTTCTCAGGCTATAGATAAGTGGGTTCAACATGGGAATCACTGTTGTGTAGAACAAAGACACTACCTTATTGATATTCAGGGAGAGACTAGAACTGGGACAGACATAAATAAAGAAGAGAGTCCCATAAAGGATGGAGACAACTGTCAGATGTGAAGAGCAGGTGGAGAGGGCTTTTAGCCTCCCATGGGCAGAACGAATCCTTAAGATGCTGACAACAATATAAACGTAGGAGACCAAGATGATTGTGCCACTGAGCACGCCCAGGATTCCAGCCAGGATGAAAAGCAAAAGTTCGTTGACCCGGGTATCTGCACATGCCAGGGACAAAAGAGGAAGAAGGTCACAGAAGAAGTCATCGATGATATTTGGACCACAGAAGGATAGCCGGAACACTAAAGTCATATGAGTAACAGTGCTTATAAGACCCATGCTATAAGGCCCTGCCACCAGCCACCAGCAGACCCAGTTAGACATAATGAGCGTGTACAGCAAGGGCCTACAGATGGCCACATACCGGTCATAAGCCATGGAAGCCAGAAGGAAACACTCAGTCACCACAAACTGACTGACCAAACACAACTGGATAGCACAACCAAAGAAAGAGATGACCTTGCTGTCTACAAAGATGTCACTCAACATCTTGGGAGCAATGGCAGAAGAGAAGCAGGCATCCACGAAGGATAAGTGACTGAGGAAAAAGTACATGGGGGTGTGGAGGTGGGAGTCCATCCTGATGAGGGTGACCATGCCCAGGTTTCCCAGAAGAGTGACCATGTAGACAAAAAGAAATGTCAGGAACAGGACAACTTGATATGGGAAGAAATTGGTTAAGCCCATGAGAATAAACTCAGTCACCAAACTTTGATTTCCATGACCCATTTCTGATCTCCTCTGCTGATAACAAATGATGTTCTATGCAATAAATTTATAGTCAAAGATCTTTTGGCTTCATATCTGGATTTACTTTTTTATTTCATTAATTTGCACAGCATAGTGCCACAACCATCACTTATGAGCTTCTTCTGGGTGTCTCTGTTAACACTTTCCTCTCTCTGTGGTAGACAGTGAGCTGTTTCTGGGTCCTTCGTCAAACACCACCAGCTCGGCAGTTTCCACCTTGATCAAAATAAGATTTTTTTTTTCACAGCATGAAAATTTTTCACACAGCAAAGTATGAGGGTTAGCTAGGGCTAGTCCTCTAATTTTTCTCTGTCACCGGTCTCAAAACATCTGGTTTGGATCGAAGAATGCTTCAGGAAAACTCACCTAGCAAAGGAAACCATGTAAATTCAGTATTAACTGCCCTCGATCCAGGGTCGGGATTAAACAGGTGCTAGGAATGCAAAGTTCCCTCCTATTCTCTTAGATTATAGAGGAAGATCCAGACACGGGGTCTAAGACCACCTAAGCTCCTGACATCTACAAGCTAGGAAGGCAGACCCACTGTGGCTTGTACAGACTAGGAACACAGATTAACCAAGGGCATTGTCTCCCTTGAGACTCCTGCTTGGGTCACCAGAACCTTCACATAAGGGATGCCATTATCCATTAATCTACTTGCTCTTCGAGTACGTTTTGAGTCTGGTAAAGGGACCAATTGTTCAACACAGAACAGGAGTTTGGTAGAAAGAAACATACTTTCAAGAAGGGAACCCTCCTAGATATAGAGTACACAAAAATGAAAACTTATAGTTAACACAATACTCTGGGCAAGATCATCACAGAGGCTTTATTCGTACTAGACAAGAGTTTCAAAAGATCTTCAGCCTTGAAATAAGCATATTTCAACATTTCAATATCAAAAACTCATGGAAACACCCTTGGGGGTTCTGGCACAAGCCTAACCAATGTCTCCCCTGGTAGAAAGCTTGCAAACAATTGTGATTCACCAAAAATAATTGAAAAGAAAAGCTATTACCCAGTGGAAAGAACTCCATTGATAAGAAATCGTGATTTTGTATGACCTCAGCACAAACGGGTGGAGCACACGAGTTCTCAGGGGCTTGTTCTTGGCTTATGACACAAGAAATTATAGGTGAAGAGAAGACATCAAGAGCTGGAAAAGATACAACATTGTACCTCTCAATGCTGAGTCTGTGTGTCTTTCAGCCTCTGTAAACTAAACAAAATATCGTCTGCCACAACAGCCGCTCAGTTCATATCACTAAAGACAAAAGACACAGTCACTCACAAAAGCAACAGCTCCTGCTCTGACAAGAAATTGCTCTCAGATTGGTCCTCCTCAGTCTCTTCATATACCCCTAAGGGCAAACAGTAGGCGCTGTCCCACCCTGTAGCTGACCCTCCCAGGGGCACTTTAATAAGGATGGCACAAAACTGGGCCAGGCACAGTCCCCAGGGTTTTAAAGACTTGTGAGCACACTGAAGCCAGCATCCTTAAGGAACCAGAAGCTCAGGAGATCAGGCCTACAGAGACTCTTACTAAGAGTTTTGTTCTGGTCCTCTGGGGAGTAGAGTTGACAAATAAGACTCATACATATTGGTGCTTAGCCATGAGGAGGAGCTAAATTCAGCCCTCAGGTAGCAGCCAAAAATCAATAAATAAATAAAGGAAAAGCATATACTTATAGTATACACTGTACTCTATTGTATAAAAATACCACATTTTTTTAACCATTCTTCAAATGATGGGCATTTTGGTCGTTTCCAAGATTTGGCTATTACAAATTGGGTTGCTATAAACATAGGTGCACAGATATCACTATGGTATGATGTTTTCAGTTCTTCTGGGAAAATTCCCAGTAGGGGGATAGCTGGATTGAACGGAACTTCCAATTCTAGTTTTGTAAGGATCCTCCACACTGCTTTCCATAATGGTTGCACCAATCTGCATTCCCACCAGCAGTGGAGAAGGGTTCCTTTTTCCCCACAG
>PVJA010048533.1:0-14227 GCA_004027025.1 Myocastor coypus
TGTTAGAATAGTCATCCTGATATGTTTAACGATATTTGTGATGTTATTAAAATATTTTGTTTATATTCTGTTACACAGTTTGTATTCTCCAGTTGTAAAACATGCAACTTATCCTAAAAGTTCATTTATTAACTTTCAGTGGAACCATTTTCCTTCTTTTGTTAGGAGCAGTACTGCTTCAAGTTCTAGAGGAAATGGAAGTCATGGAAAATCTGAGGATCAGGAGGAATCATTGGTCTCCCAGAGCTCAGTACAAACACCAGAAGGAGACAACAAAATAAGTAAGGTGTTATTTTGCTATTTTTCTTGTAAAACTCCCATGTAGGATGTCCACTTCTTTTTCTGTTTTTTGTTGTTCTTTCTGTTTTTAGTAAACTTTTATGACTAGTCCAGCGGTTACAGTGGTAACCAGCAGGTACAAAGAGGTAGGCCATTAAGCAATTAGGTGAGCAGTGCCCACAAAGCCCGTTCCATTTATATGATGGTCGTGGTACTGTATGTGAGTTGGCAATGTGAATTTGAATCATCCTGCTGTATATCAGAGTGAGGTCTGTACCATCTGTCTTGATTCTGGAGGGAAAGCAAAAGGAGTGAAATCTAAACTGATGATTCTATATCATATGTTAGGTGTCACTTAAGGAATTTTTCTGAACTCTACTACAAGAAGTAGAATTTTTTATGTGACAATTTGTCATATAAATGTTAGTGACTAGTACAGACTAGGACAGTACATGGTTAGTAAATAGTTGATGAATGAGAGAACACATGTATACTGCTTACTATTAAAAAAGAATAACAGTTTGGAATTAAGAATGTATATGATAACTGATAAGCACATGTCTAGTTAAGAAGGAGAAAGACTGGTCCTCCGTGGATCTCTTAAACTCCAGAATTGAGTATTGTTAGTGGCCAGGACAGAATTGGACAGGCTTTCCCTATTTGTTCATTACAGCTCAGATTGTACCAAATGCATGACAAAAGGGCAGAGAATACTAAGTTTTGAAGTTTTGATTTTTGGGGACGTTAGGGCAAAAAGCAAAAACAAGTAATCAACTGTAAGAGATAAGTAGAAATTCCCATACACAAGTTCAAAAAAGTTGGGGAAAAAGCAGTGATCCTAGTAGTCTATAAGAATGGCAGTAAATTCTGTGTGCCTTATACTTTGTGTATTATATCTGCATTGCACTGAGAGGTACTTTATTTTAGTGTCAGAAGTTTCTGTGACCCAGAAAAAGTTAAAAACCATTTATCTGAATGGAAGTTGAATTATTAAGTTGGTATTCACTTATCCAGAAAGTGCACTGAGTGATAATTTGGTTTATTTCCAGACACTCCTGAAGAATCATCAGAGGATCTGACAAAATGTCACAAAAGTGCAACTGCGGAAAACCAAGCTCAGAATCGTATAGAACCAGGTGGGTTGTCTTGTTCTCTTTAGATGGCTGTTGTCTTGATCATCATCTCTTATGTGCTACTCTCTTTTCTAACAGCACAATTAGATAACCTCACAGCCAAGCCATCGGGCCCCAACTCAGGAGAAAGGGATGCTCTCGCTCTTAATAGTCCTTGTGGAGCTCTGGAAGTACCCACTCTGTTGGAACAAGGCAAAGAAGCTGAAGGGTCAGAGCTGGCTAGCAGTGAGAGCGCCACCAATCAGGGCAACACCAATCCTGAGTCACAATCCCAAACAGAAGCCATTGGGCCTTCAGCACTTGAGGAATCATCAGCCAGGGACTCTGCTCTGCAGGACACAGATGACAGTGATGATGACCCTGTCCTGATCCCAGGGGCAAGGTACCGAGCAGGACCTGGTGATAGGTACGTACATTTTTAATTCACCAACTATAAAGAATAAATTTGTCAGGAGTTTGTTTGAAATCACAAAAGACATTTCTTGATTTTTGACAGTTGCTTGTTCTAGGGGCATCCCACTCATAAAAATGCATAGAAATTTTTAAACTGTAAATTCACATATCACAGTCTTTGAAAAAGCTACATTAAGAGAGGATTAAAAAGTCTTTTCTCTATCTCTGGCACTAAGGCTTGATACCCAACTTAACAGATCAAGAGAGAGGAATGATGAGAGTAGACAGTGAGTTATTTATCAAGTCCAAGTTATAGTTATCAGATTGCTGTATAGAGTCCAGCCTTTATCAGTTTATTTTGGTTTCAGTGTTAGTTTTTTGTGTTTTCCTGTTGACCCTGGATTAATGCGACAGTAGTTCTCACTTTAAGACATTATGTTTTATTTTTAATCAACTTAGTGACTCACTTTAAAAAATGAGATATTATACCAAATAAATTTTACTGCAACAATAAAGAATTGTGCTGATATGTTCGTACTATTTTACTATTAATCATCTTAAGTGATAACAAGAAACATATTTTTACACTTCTTGGTCATAGAAAACCACTTCTATAGCTAATGACAATCTAATTTTATCTTTTAAAATTGTGGTTCACATAGGGATGAGGTCCTATTTGGACCATTTCAAATATTTATATATTCTTTTTGAATATACTGTTATTTATAAAATATTCAGTTGATATTTCAGGTAGATTTTAACAGACATTTCTGTCACCTGGAAACTGTAATGGGATGATTAACTTACCTTCTATAGAGTAGCAGTGTTGTCTAATAGTCAAGATCATAATGGCTTGGGTTTGAATCCGGGTTTTCACTGCTCACTAGACATGTTTACGCATTTTTAATACTTAATGATTCACAAGGCTCAGTTTCTGTATGTATAAAATGGGATTATGGCCTGGTTTGGTGCATGCCTGTATTCTCAGCACTTTTGAGGCTGAGGTAGGAAGATTCCTGTGAGTTCAAGGCCAGCCTAGGCTACATAGTGAATTCAGTACCAGCTTGAACTACATGGCAAGATCCTGTCTCAAAAATAAATGCATACATTCGTGCATACATACATAATAAAATCGATTATGATTATCTAAAATTATTGTAAGACTTAAAAGTTAATCATAAGACCTGGTTCACATTGAAAACACTGCAGCTACCATGTTTATTCAGTGTTGCTACTTAGAAAATAGTCACCTCAAGGGGATAAAGCCTAACAGAGAGTAAGGAAAAATGCTGAACAATATAGCTTTCAAGTCAGTGAAACCACTTTTTCTTTCTTTTTTGTATTTTAGGGGAGGGTCTCTAGGGTATTCAGGGTCTCACTACTAGATCAGACTCGTAGTGATTGCCTGTTTACAGCCTCCCAAGAGCTGGGATTACAGGTGCGCGCCACCGTGCCAGTCAGTTGTGACTCAGCGCAACCCGGGAGCAGGGCTGGCAAGGCAGACATTTTTTCTTAACTATGAAAGAAAAATCATTTTCTTTTGGTCACATTTGGGAAGTGTTTACTTTGCCAGGGCAGTGTTTTTTTTTTTTTTTTTTGTGGGACCAGGGTTTGAACTCACGACCTTGCACTTGCCCAGCAGGCACTTGTGCATCGGAGCTATCTCCCCAGCCCCAAGGCAGTGTTTTTTTTTAATTAAATTTTTTTTTGTTTAAATTTAACAATGGTTATATTACATATTTTTATCATCAGATCAGTTTAGATTAATAGATATAGGTATATAAGATTGATCAAACAATTAAACATTAACACATTCAATCAACATTACTTCTTTTTTTCTTTTCCCCTTTCTTTTTTTTAAAAGTTGACATATTGCATATTGTCCTCACAATAGTTCTACAGAGTACAGTGTGTGGGCATGACCCACCTCCCTATTGATGTTGCTAAGAAGAAAAAAAAAAAAGAAGAAGAAAGGAAAAGAAAATTCTTCTCTTTGGACTGAAGTATTTTTAAATATAAAGCAAGTAATCTTGCTTGGAGATTGGCCAGACATCTTTTTACCTACCACACCTTAGTCCTCAGCATTGTTTGTTTATTTCTGAAGACAGACTCTTACTATTCAGTCCAGGCTGGCCTTGAACCCAGTGATCCTCCTGCTTCAGCTTCTCAAGTGGTGGAATTATAGACATGCTCCACCACACCCAACAGTCTGTAGCATTTTTAATACATATTTTATTTTATTATTTTTTTTAACAATCTTTTTTTTTTTTTCTTGTTTCAGAACCTTTATTTGTTTATTCACTCATTTTTATGGCCGGCTCAGCCCACCCTGAGGGTTTAATACATATTTTAGATAAGTAAAATTTAGTTCCACTTCTTTCCATTCCAGAGGAAGTCACTTTAGAACATCATTACTTTGTAATGTATGCATAGAAGGCTAGCAACCATAGCATAATTTGAAAACCAAATTGATAGTCTTCAAAACTCTGGGGCTAGGGGTGTAGCTCAGTGACATAGCACCTCTGCCCGGCATGTGCAAGGTCCTAAGTTGAGTTCCTGGTATCAACAAAAAAGTACATTTATTGCCTTCTATTTATATAAGCAAGCATATAGTTTTGGCACTTTTTTTTTCTGTATTTAAATAGCAGAACTCAATACCAAAGTCACAATTTTAAATAATTTAAGTATTAAATTTCTAATAAAGTATATCATATTATTTTTATGCTCCTTTTTTAAGAATTAACATTTTATTGGATATTAGACAGTGGCAACAACCCATAATTATTTAGCAGCTTCTGTTCAAGTTTTGTCAAGCATTCCATATGACTGAAATTAAGGTACTAAGCAGGGATTTTATATATTCTAAACCTGAAGAACTTTTCTTTTTAAACACAGTAATATAACATCGATGAGAAAAAAAAGGGGTTTTGAGGGTGAGTGGACTTAGACAATCTAAGACATATAGTCTCTATCATACTTTAGTAGAACTTTGGTGATTTCTATTTTGTAAGGCTTTGCTTGGGGTTTGGATGTGCCCCAAGGTTGGTGCCTGATGGCTTTAACCCAGTCATCCCAGGTGCTCAACTAGTTTAACAGGCTTTAGGAGATTGATAATTTTGGGCAACACCGGAAAAGACCCTGCTGACATTTACATATAAACTCTTAAAATCATACTCTCTTGGTTAGATCCAGATTTGAAACTACTCAGTAGCTGTATTTACTTCCTTACCTTTTGAATCAAATATTGTTTAATATTGTGTCTCATCAATTTGGATAATTTTATTTTATCCTATATATTAGTTTTATGGAACATAGGAATAAATGTACTAACTAGTGACAGCAGAATAATATAATCCTTAAGGGCCAGTCACATAGCTCAGCAGACAAGCACGTGAACTGGGGTTCGGTCCCCAGCATGCCAAGGCACACTGAGACATTGACTGACTGGGCATGGTGGCACACACCTATAATCCCAGCACTGGGGAGGCTGCAAACAGGAATACTGCGAGTCCAAGCTGCGTAGTGAGTCCCTGTAGACCCTGTACTAAATACATGAAGAAAAAAAATGATCCTTCGCCTTCAGAAACTGAGGAGTTTATTGAAGAAAACAAATATACATGCCATTTAGACTATAGCAAATGAATATGAAATTTTCAAAATATTTAAAGAAATTAAATGGCACACACACATATACACACTGAAGTTATACGAATGTGAGTAGAGTGATGATTTCCCAGTTAAATCAATCTTTTTTTTTTCCCTTTAAAAAAAAAAAAAAAAAACAGAGGTAATGAGCAGAACAAATTTATTGAGGGAAAGAAAGCTCCTGTCTGAGAGGGACAGGAGGGGGGCACTGAGTAGGTGGTCCTCTAAGTCAATTTTCTTTTGAGAATTCTATTCTTTCTTAGCTCTTTATTAGAAATTTATAAGGGATAAAAAGTCTTTTCACTGACTTTATAGTTCCAAGTTCTTTAGCAGCATCTTGATTTAATTGGAGCTACATATATAAAACACATTTTTAATATTTCTGCACTTTTCTAAGAGCTCTTCATCTATAAATCGGAAGTTTCTGTCACTTTAAATTTGGAGGGATAAGGTAACTTTTCTCCCAAGGACAGGAATTTGATATTTTACCTTTTAACAACATGAAAAGAATTATCAATTTGTAATAAGGCATATGATTTGGAGAATTTCTGCTTCTGGAGAGGTTCTGAAGTTCTCCTGTTGAAACCTTTAATACACAGTTGTTAGAGTAGAGGATACATGCTGCTCCTGCTAAAGATGCCTGGATAAAAGTGTGCATGTCTTAGAGGTTTCTCCTTGCTGCCATTAAAGCCCATAGGGTAGAGGAATGGCCTCAAATGTCTGTATGGTATAAATATATAGTTCATTAAGTCTATACATAGTGTCTCATAATTTTTTGCACCAAATTTAATTTTTCCAAATTAATCTTTAAAATGAAATTTTAGTAATGTATATAAGCAATTTTTACATGTTTAGCAAAAAATCAAAACAGTTCTATACATTGTAATGATTTTTTAAAATGTTTGCATTCTAATAGTTTGGTTATGTAAAGATGGCCCAGGTTTTCACTTCAGGGCTGAGGTCAAGCATGAGAAACGAATGTCTTAGAAGTAAGAGCCCTAACAACTAATGTAGACTTAAAACCAAAACATTGAATGCTCTTTATCATTAACCATAGCAAGTCTCTGTGAATAGAAGTGGTACTCTCTATAGCGGAGGTCAGCTAACTTCTTTCCTAAAAGTCAGATAATATTTTAGACTTTGCTGGCAGAGTGGAGGATATTATGTAGGTACTTACAATCATTGAAAAATACAGTCATTTAAAAGTGTAATAACTCTTCTTAGCCGAGGGACATTACAAAAATAGCTAAGATATAGCCAAAGAGCCATAATTTGCTGAACTCTGCTTTCTAATAAAACAGTATTCTAAATCAAATCCTTTACTGGCAGAAATATAAACTTTAAAACAATGGATCTATGAATCATAGTTTTATCTCCTTTAACTTAGCCTAGGAAAAGAACATAGCACATTACATACAAAATAATTTTTAAAAAAATCCTGTCTAATCATGGTATCAAAAAAACAAGTTACTATCTCAAAAAAAAAAAAAAAAAAAAGCACGAGTTAAATTAGTATATAAATCTTTTTATTTATTTAGAGACAGGCTCTCACTATGTAGTTTAGGCTGGCCTTGTCAGTATGATGTGAATAGTTAATTAAGTCTATACATAGTGTCTCATAATTTTTTGTCCCAAATTTCATTTTTTCAAATTTAATCTTTAAAATGAAGCCCAGGCTGCCCTCAAACTTTCAGCATTCCCTCTGCCTCAGCCTCCCAAGAGCTGGGATTAAAGGTGTGTGCCACCTTGCTTGGCCTTTATTGACTTTTATATGCTGGGTTATGTAGGGGTCTCTTTGGGGAATGAATGGACGGTTAGATTTTCTTATTTAGGTGATGGTCATATGAATTATTTGCACAGTATTAAATCCATCATGGAGTGAATGGGATGATGGCCTGCTGATAGCTCTTGTTGAATCCAAGCAGAAAATGAAATTACTCTTTAAAAAAAAAAAAAAAGGACAAGAAAATACACCTTCCTGAGAAGTCCTCAGTGTTGAATAGCTTTTAGCTTTTATGTAGAGCCTCAGCTAAGATGTTTTAACAATCTCTATTCTTCATCCCATAATGATTAAAGATATTGCTAGGTATGGTGGTGCACTCCTGTAACCCCAGCCCTTGGGGAGGCTAAGAGAGATCATAAATGTTAATCCAGCCTGGGCAATTTAGCAACATGGTGAAACCCTGTCAGGGGAACCACACTGACTCATGAATCTAATGATGACTCAACATTTGCTGACAAACTAATAGAGCATCTTTGGCTTTAAGAACAGAGGAGTCTTCCACTGAGTAGGTAGATGAATGCACATTTCTAAGGAAATAGTAACTACTTCTAAAAATTTGCTAAAGGGGACCTAGGGTTAATCTCTTTGATTTTATGTGCATTGTGGTAGGCAAGATGAGTCAGCCCAGGACTTATTTCCCAAAGAGGAGGTCATTCCTATGGAGCAGACAGTTGCAGTGAATGGTGTTCCTGAGCCAGTGCTGTTTCCTACGCTGTGGCAGGATTAGTTCTAATTTATTTAAAAGATAAAAGGGATAAAGTACAGTGTCTTCCTTCTAGTTATCCTTTATGAGTTTGTTTCCTTGGTTTCTTTATTCACATTTAGTTGAATGACATATTCCTAACTTAATGCCCTGAAGTCACAAAGGAAAACAAGTTTTTAGAATTGAGATAACTAATGATAAAAGTGGTGTTGTTAATGCTTTACATAGCTGGTTCTTTGAGGTCTTTGTGAGTGACTTTAGTTATTATTTCCCTTCACTAGATTTAATATCAGAGGAACAACAATAGGTGATAGAATAATGAGGTAATTCAGTATGTTCCTTTATTGTTGTCTTTACGGTTTATTTGTCAGGTCCTCTTTCTCCACAGCTAACCACCTTTCCTATTAACAGTTAATCCTTCCTTTGAACTTACCGAACTCCCAGTGCTTAGCATTGTGAAGCAGGTTGCTTGTTACAGACTATATTTAGCTGCATGCACTGCATGAGAAAATAAACTTCCGGTGTGCAGATATAACTGATGTTCAGTTCAAGAATGTGGGATGGCAAAGTAACTATAACCTGAAATGTCCTTTAAATGTCACTTACTCATTTGGAGTATTTTGCTAAAGAATACAGTTTATGTTGCTAAAGAATACAAAAAACATAATTGGGACCATAATTAGCAAGTCTCATTCAGATGTATTCATTTGTCTTGAAATCAATAGCTAAAAATGGACTTACATAATTTTGTGCATAGATTTTAAGATTCTGATTTTTTAAGCTAGGTATGATGGTTATACTCCTGTGATCCCAGTACTTGGGAGGCTGGGGCAGGATTGTTGTGAGTTTCCAGCCAGTCTGGACTACATAAAAAAGAAAAAGGATTCTGAGTTTTTGAAGACAGTTAATTTAAAAGTGTCACAAATGAAGATAATGGGGGCTTTCCAGTAGCTCAGTTGGCTAAAGCAAGTGATTCGGCAAAATCTTTTCAGGTTCCCACCCCCACAAGGAGCATGAGATCTGCCCTTAAGGCAGCCTCCGCAGTTAATAGGTAACACTTAAACACATTTCCAATTTAAAGTGTGATGGTCTGTGAGTATTTTCCATGAGTAGAACTTTTAAGTGAATCTCAGTCCTATCAGTCAGAAACCAGTACCCAAAACCTGGTTTACTGACAAAAATTAACCCTGTACTTAATTCTTAGTGGTGTTTATGTTTTTATATCAATTTATAAAATAATCTGTGATATAAAGTATGCACTGACTATTAGAAATGTAAAACTGATGGAGTTGCTCACAGAGAATGCAGAAATAATAAAATAAACCAAAAATAAATTGTGTGTGTGTGTTTATGTGTGTGTGTGTGTGTGTGTGTGTGTAAAGTTCTTGGTTAAACCCCATTTTTAGGATTCCCATGTTGCAAATTTATTTTCATGTGAGCATTTTCTAGGCTATTTTAAGACTATGCACATTTGAAGTAACCTTATATATATTAGCCTATTACTACTTATCCTTTTACAAATTAATTGAAGTACAAAGGAATGTATTGCAGTACTTTTTGATTTTTTGACTTACATTTTTTATACAAAGGTGTTACAGTGCAGGTTGCACCTAAACGTGCAGTTTTTTAAAAGTTAATACATGGAAATGTAGATTATTTTAAACTAGTGAACAATGGTAATACAAAAATGTGAGTTATTTCTCCTTCAAGTAAATGGAAATAGACTCTTCCCTTCATCAATTATTTTTACATAGATTATATATAAAAAAATTACCTGGCACATTTTTAATTATAAGACTGTTTTCTTGACACCCTACTCAATTTGCTTTTTTTTTTTTTGCAGAACCAGGGATGAAACTCAGGACTTTGCCCTCGCCAGGCAGGCACTTGTGCCCCTGAGCTGTCTCCCAGGCCCCACCATATTCAATTTGTTCTGCTTTGTTCTTTAGCAATTGAAGATACTCAGGGGACATAAATTTTTAAGAAAAGATTAGAAACATAAAAATGATGACAGGCTGTTTCTGTTGCCCAGATTACCTCTACTTCTAGCATACATTAAGTTCTGCCTTGTATTTCTTGATGGTGTCTTCTATAGTCTGCTATGACCCAAAATGAAAAGTGTCTTATTATTTATTTCTTCGAATAGTAAATAAAAACCTCTGCTCTTCCCTCCGCTTTTCCATCCCCTTACTTGATCTGTGAAAGAGTCCTCTTTCCCCTCTAGACCTTCATTGAGTCTGCTTTTGTGACTTCCATTGCCCATGCTGTAGGAAAAGTGTAACTGCTTTGCCTGGTGTGATTGTCCACTATGTGACTGTGGCCAGAAATAACTCTTACACCCAGCATCACATGTCCTTGAAGAGAGAACCTTTAGAGTCTTGAAGATACTGTGTGCCTTAAGCCTCGTTGTGTTTCCCTCATCTGTTTTCTTACTGAAGCGGCCTTCCATTGTTGTCATTCTCATGTTGCTGCTCATCAACATTCATCTTAAGAAACTTTTTTTAAAAAATATTTTTTGTTTTGGTACCAGGGATCAAAGTCAGGAATTTCTGCTTTTGAGGCAGATCCTTAAACCACTGAGCTATCTCCCCTGCCCTAAGATACTCTTTTCGAAACATTTTCATATGTGTGTGTGTGTGTATGTATGTATGTATGTATGTATGTTTTCAGCCTCCCCAGCGCTGGAATTACAGGCATGCATCACCATGCTGGGTCTCTGTGGCTGGCTCAGTGCACTCTGGGCAGGGCTGGGTCAGCTGGTGCAGAAGATTGAACCCCATCCCTGCGTTTGCCTGAGCAAGCACTTAGTCTGCTGCACTATCCTGCTAGTCCTTTGTTTAGAAACTTCTATTGACTATTGTAATTTCAGAATTCCAGCAGTGTGCTCTTATAGCTACTGTTCTGCTTAAAGCATGTTCGTATATATGTGTATTTTCCTGTATAAAAATGTAAGCACCTTTAAGGCCAGTGCACTGTGTAAGTGTAAACAGAAGAGCTGAGAAACATCCCTTTTTATAAAAACAAAACTGTAGCTTTTATTCCTTTCTCCCAAGATGAGAAAAAAGCTTATTGCTTTCTTCTGTTTCCTAAAATTTAAAATCAGTGAGAGGCCTGAATTGTTGTTCCCAGGGTCCCATGACCTCTCACGTATTTGATGAAAGAGACCTGGGAACAGTGTTTATTATGGCAAGATGAAAAGGCATCCGAATTAATGAGTCCAGCAAAACTTCAACCTTTCATTCTGCCAGGAATGGCTACATGCGTGGAACATGCTTCTTCCTTCAGGAAAATGCTCTAACACTCGTGGAATGTTTCTGCCCAGGGAAGTGGGTGAATGACTCCAAGCCCAGCTATTTCCTAGGGGCCCCACAGATGGGTGCTCTGTGCCTATGTACCCAATCACTACTGCCAGGGTACCAGGCCCCAAGGGACAGCTGGACAAATTGCTACAGCGGGATTCAGTGTCCCAGGCAGGCAAACAATGTGGGAAACATTCCCAATGTCGGATTTGCAGACACCAGCTGGGACCCGCTTTGTAGGCAGAACTTGCTAAAGATAGCAGAGTCAGGCCTGCTCTCACTCACCTTAGTTTAGGAATACATCCTGAAGCACTTCCCCACAGAAGTTGCCTCCTCCACCCTCCACAAGGAGCAGCAAAGGCAATAGCAACACCAGGCAGTCCATCTCCCTCCCTCATTGCAGGTAATTGTAAATAAAGGTATTGAAATGGTATATTCCAACATATGTGAATCTTTTTGGTGGTAAAACTAAATGACAATCCCCAAATGGTCTTTCTTATAAAGTGCATGTTTTAAAGCACTTAAGTATTGCTATAAAAAAAGCCTTTTCTCAACTCTTATAGATTCATGTATCCTATGCTTTGTAAACTAATAATTTTGTAAACTTTTGCTGAACGCTTCCTAAATAATTACAAATTCTAAGTTGCAAGGTTTAAAATAATGTTGTTGTTTTTTCTGAAAACAACTCCACAGAAGAAAAGTATACAAATAACATAAATTAAAAATTAGAATTTGAGCTGGGCACAGTGGTATAATCCTATAATCCCAGCACTTGGGAAGCTGAGACTAGAGGATCAGTGTGAGTTTGAGGCTAGCCTGGGCTATACAGACCCTATCTCAAAAGAAAAAAAAAGTTTGTGGGGCTTGAACTTGAATACTGAATAACAGTGTTGTGCAGAGTTATAACATACATTTTCAAAGAGGAATAAATATGTCCATTTTGGTTTAGTCTTTAATTTTAGTACATGCTTATATCTGGAGGATGAGTCTGTGACACATACCCATAGCAACTTTGGTTTTGGTGCTAAAGTTTTGTAGCTGCTAGGAAGTAGAGACACAGAAAGGTAATGATTATCATAGAAACCGTCCTGCTGAAGGATGTGGTGAGAATGGCTCCCCTATGTTTATAATAACGTCTTCATTCTCTTAAGTTTTGAAAAAAGCATAAATGCCTATTTTTGGATACAGAAATTTAACTCTAAAATTAGGAAGATGGAAGTTAACTGTTATCCAACGTTTCCTAGTAGCTCCAGTAACTCTGCTGTGGTCACAGAATTTGGGGACAGTCACATTGCATAGACCTTTTCTGAGATTCACAGCACATATATGCTGGCGGAGTAAAGTCTCAGAAGATCGGAAACAGTTTAACTTACTTAGCTTTGTTTAACCTATCATAGGTACTTGATCAGAAACCTATTTGATGGAGCACATATGGGGAAATTTTGTTCTTTCATATAATACCAGCTGCATTGTGGACTTCTCCAGTTCATTAGGAACCTAGTTTAGGAGAACCTAGTTTACGAGATGCTGACTTCTGGTGAGGGTCTCACCTGCATAATAAAGGGTTTGTCTACTGTGGTTCTGCCTGTGTCTTCATTTTCTATTTTTAGTTAAGTATTCTTTGTGTATTGACCTTGTTTGTGGGCCCGGCAAGATGGTTCAGTGGTCTAAAGCGCCTGGTCAGGAAAGCTTAGGCAACCACAGGGGACAGTGGTGAGCTGGCTATAATATGAAACAAACAAATCTTGTTTGGCCAAGTTGCCCCTTAAATCTTCTCATTCCAGTTTAAGTCAGTGCTTTCCTAATCTTTGATACCACTTTTCTATTCTGAAAATATTTTGTTTTCCAGCAAGCTATTTTAATAACACAAGGATAACAGTTATTTTGGCCAATATAGCTATTCGTAATAGTGCTCTACGAAAGAATTTTGCTATGTTACAAACAACAGGTGAAGCAATTGTTATGTTTTGCTTTTTAAATACTGCTTCATGGATTCATACTTGTTTTTTCTCCCCCTCTCTCTCTCCCTCCCTTCTTTCCTCCCCATTTCCCTCCCCTCCCCTTCCCTTTTTTCCTTCCTTCCTTCCTTCTTGTTTTTTTGGACAAGGGTCTTGCTATGTAATTCAAACTGCCCTTGAACTCACAGTATAATTCAGCCTGACCACAAACTTACAGTGACTCTCCTGCCTCAGTCTCCTAAGAGTGTTGGGACTGAAAGCATGCTATACCATACCTGACTTGATTTCTGCTTTTATTTTAGCTTAGCTATTGCAAAGTGTAACAAATTTTTTAATGAGGTTTATAGACTATGGCTAATTCATGTAATATATTTCCTAATTTAACTTTAAAGTTATGCATTTTTGTGATCATTTAGTTAGAAAATAATAAAGTCAGGAATCTAGTTTTTATTTTGTATATCCTTCAGATCCACTTTTTCTCTATTCATTGTTTCTCTCAAATAGAATAATTGATATATTGAGCTATGGGTTGGTGTTTAAAAATCCCTGGTTGGATCAGTTTTGTATTTATTACTTTATTTGCTCAATAAATCTGGTAGATACTGGAGATAGTGAAAACACTCCTTGCCCGCATGAGCTTTCAGTACAGTGAAGCAGACAGACAGACAGACATGTGCACACACAGCACAGCAAGTGGCATAGCTTTACATGGCACGTGGTATTAAGGACCTCTAACCTCATCTGTGGAGGAGAACCATATTGTTGTAGTTCTTGGTCTATGACACACTATCATTGTTGGCTCGTGTGTTGCTCCTTTTCTTTATTATAATGCTCACATGTGCCTAAGACCTAGAAAATCATCTGTAACCTCAGTGTACCTGTGCTCTTCCCCATCTATCTCCTTGATGGTAACCACTCCATGAATGTTAGGCTTATCTTGCCTTGCATGTGAACATAAGTACCAGGGAAATACTTGCTTTACCCACTTGAGACTGGGTATTATACCATCTTTTTTTTTTTTTTTTTTTTTTTTT
>PVJA010048534.1:0-14169 GCA_004027025.1 Myocastor coypus
GTAAAATCTTGCAAAATCAAGGTAAAAGAGAAATGGACACACATTCATATTTGGTGTAAGACTTGATTCAATTTGATGATGTCTAAGAAAGTTGGTAATATGCACACTATGACCGAGCAATTCCTAATCTCATGGTGTGGCACACAACAGAAGCATGGGTATTACCTAGGGACTTGGTTAGAAGTATCGCTCACAGGTGTCACCTGAGTTCTGTGCTTCTCAAGGTTTCTTAGTTGATTCATGTTGATGAAAGTTGAAGATGAAAAGCTTTAGAAAAACCTATGCATGTGTGTATAAGAAAACAAATATGTTCACAGCTGTATAGTTTAAAAAAAAGTTGGGAATTACAGATTCTCAGGGATAAGATGGTGAAATTAATAGCCTATTTGGCAAACAGTTGAATGTGAAAATGAATGAACATGTTCCCATGGGTGGTCTTGGGAGGGAGAATACTGACTGAAGCTGTTAAGATGAAATGGATGCCTTTTATACAGATTTTACAATACTATGTTATTTATGTAGAGAAATTCTGGAAACATCAATGAGAAGAAACACTCAGAGGAGCGTTTGTCACTGAAAATGGAAGGAAAGGAACTCAACTGGCTGTGAAAAGGACCTCATCAGAGTCAGTTATCTTCTTAAACTGAAGGAAAATGTTATCAGAATACTACAAGCATCCAGAAAACGGCAAATTTATGCCCCACTAACGGGATGCATACTTACATGAAGAGAGAAGGGTTAACTTCTACCTCCTACTCCTGACATATTCCAAAAACACGTTGTGACTGAGGCTATTTCTCACTGTTGCTTCTCCCTTGTAGAGGTCGGATTTGTAGCCACAAATTTGTGGCCACAAAGCCACCTGGAATATAATAAAGTTGCCTTCCTACCCTCCCATGCAGCTATCATTTTTGGCCAGTGGTTCTGACATATTCTGCAGCAGATTCTTAAAAATGCAAGAATGTCGTTCATTACTCAGTTTCTAAGTGAGGAGTCAATGTCTGCCATGTGGGGTTGTGAATTTTCACTGGTACTCAGGAACAGCAGTGTGACTGAAATAAATAGTGAATTTTAAAACATCGGTTACAATAAAAAAGACACATTACTATTAATTCCTTTCAAATACTCCCTGTCTGAGCATACTTACCTCATGATTCTTGCCACCTTCTAAGGCAGTTCTGAAATTTTTCCTTGGTATGTTTATGAAGTACGATCTAAAACGCACTGAATTCTGCTAAGTGCGGTCCAACAGAAAGGCTTCACTTGTTCACCAAATCTGGTTCCATATGACCACCGGCTCTTCCTTCCCAAAGTTTAAATGCCAATGAAAAGTGAATGTTTGGATTCATAACATCAGATTAATCCTGAGAGCACAACAAAGGCACTCCTGACAGAGGACTTACAGAACTGATTCAGAAAGAGGCACGTATAGTGGGATAGATGTGCTCAAAGTGAAAAGGAGGATTTTGAGGGTCATTAATGTAATTATCTCATTGTGCTAACTTGCTAAAATTTAAACATTCACTGTGATTTTTAGTCATATATTATAAAGCTTCAGACCTGACACAGGATCCTAAGAAACCAGATTACTTATCTCTGAACTGTGCAGGAACACAGCTTTTGCATTATTGATGCCTGCATTATTCTGATCTTTTGTAGGTGACTAAATCCCAATTAATGCATGAATATTCAGCAAGTATACAGTTATTCAAATGAACAGTGAGAAAGGCTTGTGGGTCTTTAACTCTCACTGAACTTTGGTTGAATTTGAGCTCTGATTTCAGTATATTATCTTGATCAAGTGAGGCTCTTAAGCCATTTTAAACAATCTATGAAATAGATATGAGATCAGTCTTTTAGAAATGAAGGTATAGTCTTATGAGTGAACATAGGACCTGGGTATATAGTAGGCATTTCATAACTTAGCTTATTTATAATGGTCTGATAATTTTTTTTGCTTTATTTAACTATTCACTTTGTTTTCTAAAGTAACTCAAGCAATGAAGTTGGAGTGAGTGAAACTGGTGATTAAATTGGCCCTATAGTGTTTTATTTAAAAAAAACATATATATATATATATATATATATATATATATATATATATATATATATATACTTTATGCCAAAGAAAAAATTATTTCCAGCTACAGCTATCTTGAAGATGAGAGATCATTAGTTAGGTTAGAAAGTTCAATACATTTGTACATTGCCATTAAAACTAGTTAGAGGCTCAACATTGTCTCTAGACATGAAGTGCTTTCTGAAAATAGAAAAGGCCCAAACTATCCTGTACACTATACTCATTTAATTTTTAGAAAGTGTTTCTAACATTTTTTGAAAATAAAAGTTATGAAAACAGTATTTAAAGTATACAATTTATGGTGTCTTAAGATACTTTTTATTATTTTCTAACTTGATAACTCAAACTTCTGTAAGTCCAGCGGTAATGCTTGTCTCCACATATTAAATACAGTTTCAGCAGTGCCATCCAGCACTGTGGTGGGTCTCTTACCAGGTGGTGAGCTCCCGGCACAGTGAGTGCACAGTCAGAACCAGCTGGTGTTCTTGCAGCATGGGGAAAAGGGTGCCTGCTGGGCAGGAGACTGCCAGAGGTACAGCAGAGCAGTGGCTGCCAACTGGGAAGGCCTGATAGCAGTGCCCTCTCCTGGCAGGCATGCTCACAGCTCTGCCTGCCCCAGCCAAAGCAGTTATTGTCAACCTTTTATTTATTTAAAAAAAATTTTTTTTTTAAAGAGAGTACAAAATAGTATTAAAACAATAATTACACTAAATAAAGTATGACTTTGACTATTTGTTGTGTATTGTTGTCTTCAAATTAGTTGTTCATATTACCAGAAATATGAATGCAAATTTGGAAGAAGAGGAAAAAAAATTAAAAAGGTAAAAGAATTGAAAAAAAAAAAAAAAGACAAAACAATTTGTCTTCTGTAGAATTTCTTTTCTGTAGATCAGCAGAAATCCACAGTATAGTTGTGCAAGCCATCCTGCTTGCATAAATATCTCCCATGCTTCCTCTCCTGTCCTCATCAACCTTGGTTTAGGACACTTCTTTTTTTTCACAGTGATTTCATCGTTTCTAATTTCCAACTTGATACTTTTTTCCTAACTACAAGATTAATCAATTGAGTGCTGTTTTTTGAGTATTGGACATAATGCACTTATATTTCTGGCAAGATTAAAGATAATTTGTTGTGTTCCTATTTTTGAGTTAAATCTCATTTTTTGGAAGAGAATAGTTTTTCACAACCTGGTTCCATTCTTGTTAGTTTGGCAACTGAAGAATGAAGCTATAAAATTTTCTTTGTAAACCTTCAAAATAATATTTTAAAAAGTCTTCCCTTGAAATCCCACACACATAAACTTTCTATTTTATTTTTGTATTTTAGGCAAGGGGCTACAGGGTGTTCAAGATCTCACTGCTAGGTTGAACTCATAGTGATCTACCTGTTTACAGCATCCCGAAACATACAAACATTTTAATGTCTATCCCCTAGGACTGTTAGTAGGCAGATAGGTTTACAGAACTGAACTCTTCTTGATAGTAGTTTTTTAACCTTTATTATGTTATGGCTGGCTCAGCCTGCCCTAGGGGTGGCGCTAGCACAGCATGTGCCAGAGATTGAACCCTGGTCCCTGCGGTTGCCTAAGCTTACCTAAGCAGGTGCTTTAGACTGCTGAGCTACCTTACTGGCCCTCTTGATAGTATTTTTAAAACTTGCTTTCCAATATAATATTTTGTGCTTGTTCTTTATCATGACATCATTGTAAAACCTACATATTATTTTCCATAATTTAAGCAATTTCCTATTAATTATTCTTTAGGTTTTCAAATTTTTCATCACCATATTCCAGTAAGTTTACCTGTACATATGTCTGTGTTGCTTTTATTTCAGTTTCTTTTCCTTAGGATCGATTTCTGGAAGGGAAAATATTGGAGTAAAAAGTTGTTCCACGCTGCCAGGTTATCATCCCAATAAAGCACATCTGCTTTTATAGTAACTAGGAGAGAATAACATGTCAAGTCTATGCTATAAAATTGCCATTGTATTTCCTATAGGATTCAAATCTGAAGCAATGAAAATAGCTGTCTTTCTTCTGAACAACATGTTCCAAAGACCCTACACTACAAACAATGGTTAACAGTGAAAATATCCTCCGAGGTGAAGGTTGGTGTGAGGAGCCTCCTCAGTTGCCTTAAATTAGAAGGCAGACATAGCTACATCTTCCAATTTATTTATTTAGTATTTTTTTGTTTTGTTTTGTTTTTTTGAGACAGGGTCTCATTATGCAGTTGAGGCTGGCCTTGAGTTCACTTCTGTAGCTCAGGCTGGTCTCGAACTCACACTGATCCTCCTGCCTCAGCCTCCCGAGTGCTGGGATTACAGGCGTGTGCCACCATGCCCGGGTTATTTAGTATTTTTGAGAGAGAGTCTTGCTATGCAGTTCAGGCTGGCATTGAACTCACTTTTGTAGCCCATGATGGTCTCAAACTCACACCAATTCTCCTGCCTCAGCCTCCCAAGTACTGGGATTACAGGCCACTAGGCCCAGCTTCTTTTTTTTTCTTTCTTTCTTTCTCTCTCTCTTTCTTTTTTTGGTACATCTTCCATTTATACATAAGAGCAGGGTGAACAAATCAGAGTCTGGACCATGAAGTTAGATCCACATAGGTTCAAATCCCAGCTTTATGCTTTACTAATGCAGGTAACTGGCGCATTACATTAGAACTCTGAGCCTGTTCCTTAACAGTTTTGGGTTTTCTTTTGTATCAGAGATCCGACCTTGCGCTTGCCATGCAGGCACTTGTGTTGCTGAGCAATCTCTCTGGCCCATCCTTACAAAGTAGAGATGGTGTCTTTCCCATAAATTAGCGGCTAAAATTGTGTGCAGTATCATCTGCAAATATCCTACCACAGTGCTGTACAAAGGCCCTCATTATGTCCTAGTTCCTATCTGTTACAGCTCTGTTCCCCTTCAAGTGCACCAAAGTATGTAGGTCTAATTGCCAGTTAGTCATTATCCCAATCTTCCAGTACAGTGGGTTTTCCTCTGGATCTTAGTTTTGTTGCCATTTTATGAAGAGTGAGACCAGGTGATTTCCGTTGATTTCATAAGGGTCCCTTGGCCTGGTACCTTCTGAAGAGGTTGTTTGGGGGAAGAGTGCTGCTGTAATTCAGGCTGACCCTGAACCCCAAACAATTCTCCCACCTCATTCTCCAGTGCTAGAATTACTGGCATGCACCACCACACCCAGCTCGATACCATTTTATTAGACTTATTCAACTGGCAAATTCAAGAAGTTTGATAACATTCATTTTTGAGAAAGTGTAACTATAAAAATTATAAATCCATACAATCCTTGATACCACAATTATACTGTACTTTTCTAAAATATATATCTTACAGATATTTCACACTTGAGAACAAAGGTTTTAAATGCAGCATTGTTTTTCAAAAGCCAAGCATCTAAGTATCCAAATGTGAAGAACTAAAAAATTATGGTATGAAGTCAAGATAGTGTTAATACCGGGCATGGTGGCATTTGTGACCAGTCTGGATTACCTAATGAGTTCAAGTCCATCTTGAACTACATGCAGAGTAGGACACTGGCTCACAAACCAAATAAACAAGTGAAATAATGTTAAATGAAAAAGAAACATTTGAGCATGTGTGTTATGTGGTAGTTGAAGAACTACAACAATAACTATCCCTGGGCAGATGGCCAAGGGCTTATTTTTCTCTTGTACCCCTTTTGTACTTTTGGAACTTCATGCTGGTTGTATATATTGGTTATTTCCAGAATGTTATTTTTGTAGCAAGCAGAATTTGACAAGTGTGTCCTCTCAATATAAAATTCTTTGATCTAAAACTTGCTTTCCCAATAATATCTTGTGCCTGTTCCATGTAATGTCAATATCATTTTAAAACCTACATAATATAAAATTGTTCATAATTCAAGAAATTTCCTATTAGTGGTTTTCGAGACTTTCCAGTTTTTCATCACCATATTCTAATAAATATACTTGCACATATATTTATGTTGCTTTTATTTTATTTTTAGGAATACTAAGGTCTATCTTTGTTTTGATTCACTTTTCCATTTTCAAATAGAAAATTGAGCTTGGGCGAGTCAGATAACTCAGCAGATTTGACCTCCGGCCTGCCTTACTGGCTCCACCCTTGGAGTGTGCCAAGACTATCATTGGGACTGGGTGTGGTGGCCTGCACCTGTAATCCCAGAGCTTGGGTGGCGGAAAAACAGGAAGGATTACAAAGTCCAACCTGTGTGGTAAGACCCTGTGAACCCTATACTAAATACATTAAAAAAAAAAATCGAAAACAAAAACCAACAAAAAAAAAATGAACTTGTTAGACCCAAGTCTAATTTTCTATACAATTTAATTAATCTGTAGTTTGATTCAATTTATCATTCTTTATGATTATGTCAGCATTATTAGAGTGAAGCCTCGGGAGAGAATCATGCACTGTGCCATCCTCTACCTCCAAAGTTGTCAACCTTTCAGGAAATGCCCCTAAAATTCCTAAAATTTATCTGGAACCAGAAGAGAACTGCAATAGGAAAAGCAATCCTAGGAAACAGGAGGTATTAAAATACCTGACTTGAAATTTTACTATAAAGCTACTATGATAAAAGCATGATACTGGCAAATAAAAACAGATCTGAGGATCAATGAAATAGATCAGAAGATGCAGATACAACTACAAACACACTCAGTAATCTTATCTTTGACAGTGGGGCCAAATATGTTCCTGGGAAGACAGCCACTTTAATAAATGGTGTTGGAGAAAAAACTGGCTTTCCACATAACATGCTTTAAAATAGACCCATGTATATCACCATGAACAAAACTATAGTAAAAATGGATCAAAGATTTAAATATTATTTTAAGAATTTTTTATTTTATTTTTTTCTTGTTTCAGAACCTTTATTTGTTTATTCACTCATTTTTATGGCTGGCTCAGCCTGCCCCAAGGGCAGGACTGGTGCAGCATGTGGTGCAGGGGATCGAACCGTGGTCCCTGCAACTGCCTAAGCTTTCCTAAGCAGGCGCTTTAGACCACTGAGCCATCCCACCGGGCCCCGAAGATTTAAATATTAAAACTGAAATACTAAATTGTCTGAAAAAGAAAGTAGGTAGAATTCTTAAGGACATGGGGGAAGGCAGAGAGTTCATGAACAAAATCATACTGCATGGGAAATACTTCAAAGAATCAACAACTGAGATCTTATCTTTTTAAAAAGTATCCACACATCAAAAATAACCAACAGAATAAAAAAATATTGGGTAAAAATTATAGTGGACTATCCTTCAGACAAAGGACTACTATCTAGGACATATAGAGAATTTAAAAAATAAAAAGAATAAATAAATAAATAAATAAACAAACAAACAAATAAATAAATAAATAAATCAGGCCTCCAAAATTTACAGACCCAATCCAAAAATGGGCATGTGATAAGAATATGCACTTCACAAATGAGATAAAAATGACGAATATCTGAAAAAATGTTCAACATCATTGGTCATTTAAGAGATGCAAATTAAAACAACACCAAGACTTATTTCACCACAGAAAGAATGGCTATTATCAAGAAGTCAACCAATAACAAATGCTGGAAAGGCTTTGGGGCAAAAGAAGCTCTTCTCCACTGTTGGTGGAAGTATAGACTGGCACAGCCATTATGAAAATCAATATGGAGATGACAGCTAGAATTGGAGGTCCTGTTCAAGCCAGCTATTCCCCTCCTAGGTATTTTTCCAAAAGAACTGAAATCATGCTAGAGCAATATATGTGCACCCAAATATAGCAGCAGAATTTGTCATAGTTAAATCTTGGAAACAACACAAATGCCCATCAACTGAGGAACTGATAAAAAAATTATGGTACTTTTACACAATGGAGTATTATTCAAGTATGAAAAAAAAGATAAATTTGAGGCTTTCTTTTAGATAAATGGATGTAAGTAGAGACTGTACTGGTAAGTGAAATACATCAGACCCACATGTACAAACATCACATTGTCTCACTAGTGTGAGAACCTGAAAGGGTAACAAAAATCTGAAAGGTATGATACTATGAAAGGGTAAGACTGTTCAATGGGAAGGAAAAACTGAGATGAGGAAAAGGACAAATAAAAAAAGAGAAAAGGATATATTTGTGTATATATGCAGATTAGTTTGCATAATTGTACTGCTGATTTCTGCTGCTCTTTTGAAGGGAGCAGTGAATTTTTTCCTTTTAAATTTCTTACAGCTTTTTTTGTTATTGTCTTTTTTTTTTCTTTTAACCAATGCTGCACATTTATATCTGGTAATCTGAGCAACTGATCGGAAGACAGCATCATGCAATACAGCAACCATTGTTGAATTACTATAACACTGTTTAGTGAAATTTTGTATTGTTTCTAATGCCTTTTTTTCTCTCTTTTTTCTTCTTTTTATTCCATGTACTTAGGACAGGGTTTTTGGGGTCTACAGGGTCTCGCCACATAGATCAAACTTGTAGTGATCCTCCTACACCCAGTTTCAATTGCTGTCTCAGTGTGCCGTGGGGGCAGGGCTGGCAGGCATGAACCCTGGTCACTGTGCACTGCCTAAGCAGGAGCTTTAGTCCGCTGAGCCATCAGGCCAGCCCTAATGCTGTTTGTTGTTGTTGTTTTTAATACCACTATTTTATATTCTTTTTTGTTTTTTAGTAATTTTAGTGAGTATATTCTTTAAAATATTGATTTTTTTAGTCAATGAAGCATTAACCTCTTGACTTTCAATTAAAAGGTATAGCAATCTTTTTATGCAAGAATTTCCTCTCATATAAATAATTTATCATGAGTTGATGCGACTTTTATTCTGAGCTATGAGCACTTCATCCAGGATGAAACATTGTGGATGTTTGGAGCAGGATGTTTGGTTGGCTGATGTTTGGTTGGCTGGTAGAATGCCTAAAAGCCATATTCAGACAGTACACACTTATTGAGGCTCTCTCTGTCCTGCCTAAACCTGCAGCGTTGGAGTATTCAAGCAAAACCAAAGATAATAATTGCTGCCTCAAGGGTGAGGAAATCTTTCATGTGCTTAGATCTCTGAGACTCACTTTCAAATGTCTCATAGTATTAGCAGCACGGCAACCCTCTTCCAGCCACTTGGACCTTAGTATCTAGCAAATCTGCAATGATCTGAAGTCTCAGTGCTCAGCATCCTTCAAGAACTCACACACTTAAGATTTATCAAAAAAAAAAAAAAAAAAAAGAATATACTGTCCTCTTACTGTGACTAGTTGCTGCATTAAAGTTTCAGAGAGCAGAAATTCTAGGATGAATACAGACCTAGGTTATCTATGTAGTTCAACCTGCTCATTTTACAGACATGAGAACTTGTTCCACAGAAGACTCCTGTACCTACTTGGGTCAGGTGCTTAGCAAAGTGATTACAAAACCAACATCTTGCTGTGCAACATTTACGTTGCTACATGTATATTCATTGTTATTTTTATTTGTCTAAGGGGAATTTAGGATTGAATGTCTGCTATTAAAAAACTTGCATATGAAGGAAAAAAGATGCCTTTTTTTTTTTCAGTACCAGGGATTAAACTCAGGACCCCGTGCTTTTCAGAGAAGTGCTTATTCTACTGAGCTATTTCCCCAGCCCAAAGACGACTTCTTAGTGCAACAGCAAACATGCTTTCTCATCTAAATATATAGTGGGGGCTTAATAGCTTTAAAATAACTATATCTCTCTCTCATTTCTACAATTGACATGTCTGTACCAGTTACTTCCTCCATTCTCACTGGAAGATATATCCTCCATGCGTGAACATATTCTTTTAAAAATTAAACATTTTATAATATTACCCATACTGGCTGTTTTGAGTGTTCAGTTTAATTGCATTTAAACACATTTGTGATGCACAGTTACCACTATTATCCATATGCAGAACTTTTTCATGATCCCAGGTAGAAACTCTTTACTCATTAAATCATGAGTTCTTATCCCCTCTGATAATGCCTTCTGCTTCTATGAATTTGTCTACTTTTAATACAATATTTGTACCTTTGTTCCTGGATTATTTTAATTAGCATTTGGTTTTAAGACCTATATTTGCATCAGGATTTCATTCCTTTTTAAGACTGAATAAAATTCCACTGTATATACCTCCTACATTTTACTAATCCATCCACCCACCCACTCACCCATCCATCCATCCGTCCATCCATCCATCCTTTATGAACATTTGGCCTATTTTTATCTTTTGACTATTATAAAACATTTATTCATGCACTTACGGATGTTTGGGTTGTTTCTACTTTTGACTGTAGTGATGTGTATGCTGCTGGGAATATGAATATATAACTACCTGTTTGAGTCTCTGCTTTGAATTGTTTTGGGCTTATACTCAAAAATGAAATTGCTAAATCATAAGGTAATTTTATTATGTATGTATATACGTATATATATAATATATATACATATATATATATATATATATATATATATATATATATGTATTTATGTATTTGATAGAGGATCTCATTAGGTAGTTCAGACTTGTAATGATCCTCCTGTCTCAGGTTTCCCAGTGCTAGGATTACAGTCCTGTGCTACCACACATGCTTTCAGAGCTAGCATGATGCAACAGGGGTTCTGGGGCTGGCTTGTCATGCAGTATTAGGGGATTGAACTGGGCTCCTTGCACTTGCTAAGCAGGATCTTAGACTGCTGAGAAATCTCCCCAGCTCAGTAATTCTATTTTTAACTCTTCAAAGAACCATCATACTGTTTTCTACAGTAGGAAACATGGCTTCGACAATGTGTAAGCATTTCAGTGTGTCCATATTTTCACCACCACTTATTATTCAATTCCTCTTAAATGATAACCATCCAAATGGTTATGAAATATTATCATATTATGGTTTTGATTTACATTTCCCAGTGATTGATGATATTGAGAATATTTTCTTATGATTATTTGCCATTTATATATTTTCTTTGAAGAATATCGAAGATTTTTGCATATTTAAAAGGCTTTTGTTATTGCTGTTATTGATGATTTCTCTATATATTCTGAATATTAATTTAATATTAGATATAGGATTTGCAAATATTTTCTGCCATTATAGTCTACCCTTTCATTTTGTGAGTCTTTTGAGGTACAAATATTTTAAATTTTTAATAGACCCAATTTGACCATTTATTTTGTTACCTGTAATTTTTCAGGCAAGAAAGCTTTGCCAAATCTAATGCCATAAAAATTTTCACCTATTTTCTTCATAGAATTTAATAATTTTATTGTTAGTGTTTAAGTTATTAATCCAAGAGAAAGAGAGGGAGAGAGAGCAAGAGATACAAATTAAATTTTATATATGAATATCCCTCTACTTTTCCTCATACTATTTGTTGAAAAGACTATTTTTTTCTCTATTGAACAGTTTTGGCACTAAATCAGTCAAACATACATGAAAGGATTTATTTCTGGACTGTCTTTTATGTGTATGTCTGTCCATATGCCTATGAAGCAATATCATTGTACAAACTAGTTTACTCATTGCCTCATTAAGTTAAAGAATGAAACCTGGACATGAAAGAGGTTAAAGGGGAAGTATTTATTGAAAACATAAGAAAAATAGCTTCTAGTAGATGTGTAAGAGAAGCCTCTGAAAGTGGAGTTATGGGGTGTTTATTTGTTTTGGTCTTATGTAGATAAGCATAGAGAGGGAACTTGTTTAAATATATCTAGTGGATCACGTATTGCAGATGTCTCAGAAGTTTAGAATAACCAGTTGAGGTTTACTGTTTGTAATGTAGATTTTAAAGAAAAAACAATCCTTAGCTGCCCAAGTTCAAAGGAAATAAGGTTTAAAGGAAATTGTTTACTCTGCATTTATAAGTCAAAACTGAAAGAAGAAAGGAGTAGGTAATTAACTTGGTGTACTTTACCTAAGAACATTCCTTCCTGGGAAGTATACTTCTTATCTTTCCATGCTTATACTGACTCTATCCCTTTTCCTATGTTTGTTTCCTAAGCCTTATTAGTTGTGTGATTTGGATTAGCTCTTATCCCAGTGTATATGCTATTTTCTTCATTACAAGCCAACTCTATATTGCTGATTTCCCATTGATAAGCTAACTAATTAAGCTGCCATTTACATCAGTATTAAACTATTCAGATTTCTATAGCTTTGTTGTAAGTTTTGAGATCAGGACTTTCGACTTTGTTCTTCTTTAAAAAATGTATCCTATAATTATGCACCTAGTCAGCATGCATTTCTGAAATAATGTTCAGTAGTGGCAAACCTGAAACTTCAAAACTTTAATCTAGAAACTAAGCTGTTTTCTTCTCTTTACTGCACTAAAAGGATAAAATGAAATTACATCTTTTTTTCTTTCTATCCCAACTCACTGCCTAGAAGAGTTAGGATAGACCTGGTTCTAGAGAAAAGATTCTACTGGGTGAAATATGAGAAGAGGAGAAGAGGTAGAAGAGAGGCAGTGGTCCTGGCCAGGGGAGTAGCTACCTGTATAAAAGAAGACTGGGTGGTGAACTACTGAGACAAAGAGGGAAGTGCTCATCCAAGTTGGCTCCTAGAGTTTGGGAGTTGATTCTGTGATGTTGTCAAAGTGGCCCACTTGCGCATGATGGTGGAATTGGCATTGGACCCTTGAAAAACAAGAGTTTGGCCATGCTTTTGCTGGGCACTGGTTCGTGGGAGTGCCAGTTGGCTGGAGACTGTCTCAGTGGAGACAGAAGTTATTAACAACACCCCTATTAGACATTTACATTGCCATTGCTCATCTTTAGAGCCATTTTAAGAAGAAAAAAAAATCCTAAAAATACTTTATTTCTGGCATAATTTCTACTCTCCTCCTACCTCCTTGCTTTTTGAAAAAAGTGCTTCAAGTAGCAATCATCTATGCTTGCAAGTTGGAGCTTTTTTCTGGAGCAGAGAAAGAGTTAGGTAACAAGACCAGCCATGTCCTTAGCTCTTACATGGCTGAGGATGAGACATTTATTATCAGTCAGGGCATGTGACAAGGATAGGAACAGAGTAGGATAAAGAAGGTCCCAAAGCCTTGAGTTTCAATTTCAAGGGCCAGAGATGAAATTCTTGATCAGCCATGGCATCTAGATCTGGGGTAGTTAGAAGGGGCAAGGACTCAGGTCAAGAGGACAGCACAAAAGGATGACAAGAAGAGCAACTCTATAACCAGAAGTCCTTTTAAAGCTGGCTTAGGGAGACAGAGAATTAGTTGCCACCAGACATTTACAAGAAGAAGGCAGTGAATCACTACATATCACCTACATCCAGGTGCTCCTCAGAGAGAAGAGAATGCAGCAGTCACTTAACTGAAGATGCAAGCAGTGGTTTGTTGACTACGAATCTATACATTTAGGAGAAGTCTGACCTGGAAATGAGCTTGAAGTCCTCAGCATCTGGATGGAAAGCCATCCTGGATGATGGATGAGATCAGCCAGGGTAAGGGCAAAAGAGAGGAAAAAACAGTGAAGTAAAATCCTCGTAGTTCATTGACTTTGTGAAGGAAGCTAAATGCCAACGAGTGAGAATGGAAGGATGGAAAGGACCTGAGAAGTAGTAAAAGAATGGAAGGGTGTGGAGTCACTAAACTAAAAAGGAGGGAGGAAAATTTTTGAAAGTCTCTGATCAACTGGCTCAAATGCTATAGAGAGATCAAGGGCTGGAGCTTTTCTGTTGAATTTGGTTTTTTTTTATGCCTCTTAAAAATTTTATTGCTTTTAAGAAGCAATAACAATGTGACAGTTTCAAAACAGGTTAGTTGTGCATTTCAATATTTGACTCAATGCATATTTTTGTCTTCCTATTAGTCATACAGAGCACAGGATGTAGACGTTATAATTTTTCAAATCACTATTGGTACAATCATATTTCCTCTCCTTGAACTAAAAGAAAGTAGTTGTATAAATAATCCAGTGTTTCATAAATGCAGTGGGTTATTGGTAAAACTGGCAATGTCAGAAGCTGTTGATTTAAGCCTTTTATAGCTCAGCATTCTAATCTAGCTTTCTGTTTTATGCCTTGTGGTTAAATTTTTCTGCTGGGTGGTTAAGGGCAAGTTTAAGCATGACCTATATAGCAAAACATGTAACTTTTGT
>PVJA010048535.1:0-14155 GCA_004027025.1 Myocastor coypus
AGGCGTGAGCCACCACGCCCAGCCTTGGTGTTTCTTTAGGTTGATTAAAATTGCAAAAGTTCCACTCCACTTCTCTCTGTGTGTCTAAATAAGGTTAATGTACCTAAGCTCTTCCATGGCCTCTGGTTCAAAACTGTCCTATGATATGCATCAAGACAACACAGATAAGCGCCGGGCGTGGTGGCACACGCCTGTAATCCCAGCACTTGGGAGGCTGAGGCAGGCAGATCGGTGCAAGTTCAAGACCAACCTGGGCTACAAAAGTGAGCTCAAGGTCAGCCTGAACTGCATAACGACACCCTATTTCAAAAAGACCAAAAAAAAAAAAAAAAAGATGAACACAGACTGCAGACTGCTTAGGCAGAGTGCAGAGTGCAGTGGCCCGAGTTTGATTCTGGGGTGCTGTGATGGCCTCATTCCCAGGGCACGCTGAGATGGGTGTTTGAGACTGGGTGTGGTGGCATATGCTTGTAATCTCAGCACTTGGGAGGCTGAAACAGGAGAATCACTATGAGTGGTAGTGAGACTAGCTCGACTGTACTAAATGCAAACAAAGAAAAGATGAACAGAGAATACAACTTTCAGGGCCAGCGAGATAGCTCAGTGGTCTAAAGCACCTGCTTAGGCAAGCTTTGGCAACCTCAGTAACCTTGGTTCCATTCTCAGCACCACATGCTGCACCAGCTCCACCCCCAGGGCAGGCTGAGCCAGCCAAAACATAAATAAGTAAACAAAGTGAAAAAAAAATAACACAGTTGCCGGGCGTGGTGGCGCACGCCTGTAATCCTAGCACTCGGGAGGCTGAGGCAGGAGGATTGGTGCGAGTTCGAGACCAGCCTGGGCTACAAAAGTGAGCTCAGGACCAGCCTCAACTGCATAGTGAGACCCTGTCTCAAAAAGACAAAAAAAAAAAAAAAACAACACAGTTTTCATGGTGTGCACAGAAGTGAATTCATTATGCCTTTAAGTATTTTTTTTAAAAAAAAAGATTAGAGCCAGGGGGATAACTCAACAGGTATAAGTGCTCTACAGGGTCTCACGTAGATTGGACTCATAGTGATCCATCTGCCTGTGTTCAGCCTCCCAAAAGATGGGGATTTCAGGCACACGCCACCAGGCCCAGTCTCAACTGCCATCTCAGTGTGTCCCAGGGGCAGTGCAGCATGGCATGCTGGGGGTCAAACCCTGGCTGCTGTGCTCAGATGTCCTTAAAAACACATTTCTAGGGCCAGCAGGATAGCTCAGCAGACTAAGCACCTGTTTTGTCAAGCACAGTGAGCGGGATTCAATCCTCAGTCCCACACAGGGCACCAGTTGAACATGTTGTGCAAGTCCCACTGTGCTGGAGATGGAGTCCGGGCATGGTGGCGCATGCCTGTAGTCCCAGTGCTGGGGAGGCTGAAAACAGGAGGGTCACTAGGAGTCTGAGCTGCACAAGTGGGGCCCTGAACCAAATACACAACTGAAAAAAAAAACATGAAAGCACATTTGTGCAAATTCTCTGCTGGAAAAGTGCAAATGTGAGAGTTAAGAGTTTAAGTCACCTTTGGTGACTACATTTCCTACCAGATGAAGTTTTCTGTACAACTTAAGACCCTTAATATGTCCTAACTTAAAGTTTTTTTTTTTTTTTTGTACTGGAAATCAAACTAATTAACTTAAAAGTTTTGTTTCATGTCTCCCTTCTCCTTATTCCATCTAGCTAAACAGTTAATACTCAATCTGAGGGGTCTGGGAGAGAGCTCAGCAGCATAAGCACCTGTCTGGCAAGCAAAGTCCTGAGTTTGATTCCCTGATACCAAAAATAAATAAATACTCAATTTGAAGAGGCTTTTTCTTTGCCGTAATTTAGGGACTATTTATTGTCTTTTTGAGACAGGATCTTGCTATGCAGTTTGGGCTGGCCTTGAGCTCACTTTTGTAGCCTAGGCTGGTCTCAAACTCACATCAATCCTCCTTCCTCACCCTCCCAAGTGCTGGGATTACATGTGTGTGCCACCATGTCTGGCCGGGGACTTTTTATTTTTATTAGTTCATTTGGTTGAGTTCTGTTAATGTTGTTGTTGCTTGGGCAATATCTTGCTCTGTAGTGCAGGCTGGCTTTGAACTCAGTATGTAGCCCAGACTGACCTGAAACTGGGGGAAATCCTCCTGCCTCAGCCTCCTCAGTGCTGGGATTACAGGCATGTGCACCGTGCTCATACCATACTTAGTTTTCCATACCTGGAACAATCTCCCCACCTTTTCTCTTTGTGTCTTTCAAAGTCATCAGCCAGGGGAACATTTTCTAACCACTGAGTGTACACTATCACCCTTTGTAGCCTGCTTCTACACCGAAGACTTCAAAGTCTGCAAAAGGAGGATCTTGGTCTAACTACCGGGTCTAGCCCTCCTCCATACTCACAGAACTCCTTGCCTAGATGGGAAACTAAGGAATGGGTGAATTAATTCCCTTTATTCCTTTTTTTTTCCGGTACTGGGGATTGAACTCACGACCCTATGCTTGTCAGGCAAATGCTTATTCTACTGAGCTATCTCCCCGGCCCTCCCGTCATTCCTTATAGATTGCATGGGGTTGGCAGAATTGGCAAATCGAACTACAGTTCTCCCTGTTATACTTGACTTTCACATAAACAAATAGTATGTCCCATAAAACATTCCAGACATACTAGTAATTATGCATGTTTTATTCGAAATTCAAATCTTACTGAGCATCCTGTATTTTAGATGGCACCCCTACTTGGTGGGCAGGGGCTCCCCAAGACCTGGCTTTACCCCCGCGGCGCTCAACACCAGTGTACAGAGAAACCTGAGCTAGACTGCAGTCTCACAGCTTTCGCAGTGGGCGTTCGCAGCAGGCAGAGGCCCTCGATCCTGAAAGACACGCCTTTGGAGATCGTGACAGGATACAGGAGCAAGGATCCGCAGGCGGGGCGGTGTGGGGCGCAGGCTCACCTCGTCGGCTAGCAAGAGCCAGAGCCGGTTCCGTCTCCCTTCAGATCGTCTGCCCTGCCCTTGATCTCGTGATCCCTCTCCTAGGGCCGGGACCGCTTGTCAGTTGAGCGCTACCATTGGTGAGTCAGCCCATCAATCAACGTTTGCCCTGTCCGAAAGGTTCGGGCCTCCCGGCATACGCCTCTCGGGTAGTCGATGGCGTGGCTGCCGATTGGTCAAGGAGCAGGGTGACGCAAGAGGTACGACGAAGGGGCGGGCTTTGGGAGTCAAAACCAGCTGGACCGCGTCACCCCTTCACGCTGTGGTGGGCGTTTGGGTCTCGGCGTTGGTGTCTTTGTCGCCCTGCTGTGCTGCAGCCGCTGTGGCCCCATGGCTGTGTTTGTCGTGCTGTTCTCCTTGTTGGTGGCGGGTGAGAAGTGAGGGCAGGCGGGCGGCGCTTCGGGCGGCGCTGGGTAGCGGGAGTCGGGGGTCTTAAGCGGCTGCAGATGGACGGCTGGAGCGCGGGTGTCGCAGTGCGGGCGGACGCAGCGGCTCTGCTCAGCCTTCTCCTTGGCCCTACCCTAGGTCCGCTCGTGGCGGCGCGGCCTATTGGGCCGCCTGGCCGGGAGCCGGCTGCGTGGGGGCTGCCGAGCTGGCCACCGCCTCTGAGGAAGCCGCCCGGGTCCTCTCCGCAGCCCAGTCTCCGCTTCCGGCTCGGAGGCCTGCGGAGGACTGAAAGCGTTTCTTAATGACTGCTGGGCCGCAAGCGCCTCATTAGCTGCCACCGGCAGCCACCTTTGCTTTCTCGATTTCCGTGTATTCGGTGCTCAGTAAACAGGTGAAATCTCCGTATTCGTTTCGGGATGCAAAAGTCGAGATGGAATCGTTGTTTTATATGATTCTTTATTCAGATGAATGAACATCAAGCACCTCTCAATCGTTGGTCGCAGTTCCCAGTGTTAAGAATTTAGGAACTAGGATTAGTTACATCCGTGGGTTCATACGTCAAGTCAATGGTGGTTTTCTGAGTGGAACCTGGGTTCCCTGGCTTTGAGCAGAGTGGGAGTCAGCTCCTGTGTGGCCTCCCATTATGTCACGTGACGATGCATTTTGCCGTACAGCTGGCCTTACAGGAGGGCCTTGTCTTTCGTTTTTTAAATACTGATCCAGCCTAAATCCGTTGCTCAGCACCACACAGGTAGTGAGGAAGAACACTGGATCAAAATCGAAAGAGTGAGCCTTTTCTGTACAGCGCATCGCGGCACAGCGAACACTAATGGTGGCAGCCCGGGAGGGCGTGAGAATGATGGGGACTGAGACGGAGGGTGCAGACTGTAGGCAAGAGGCAGTTGAGAACAAGTTGGAGGAAAGGGTGCTCCGACCCTCAGTTCATCAGTTTAAAAACCAGTGGAAGGCCAGACTTCGTGTGGGAGGTAGATTAGTTCAGAGGTGTAGACCAGGCGTGGTCCTGAAATCTGTAGTTCTTCACCTCCAGAAATGCTGGTGTGTTTATGACAGCGCTTATTTCTGTGTGTCCAAAGTTTCAGGATTCTTCCTTTCCCGTTGCTGGCTCTGGAATGGTCCTTTCTGATCTAGCAAGATACCTTGGGATTTTTTATATTATTCAGTTTTTTACTTAAACACTTCCCTTTATGATATGTTTTAACCAAACATCTGCTGAAATTCCATGCTTCAATGAGTTTGTTTTGATTCAGAGAAGTTTGGGGTTTGGATTTGAGATAAAATCATTGTTTCTGTATGGGAATTGAAGACGCTTTCGTTACTGGAATAATCTGGTTCATACAGACCAAGAACCTGAGCTTCTGCATTGTTGGGTCTTGTCAAATGAAGCTAAATTATTATTTTCCACAGTGACTAAGTGTGACTTAATGGAAACCATCCTTAAACCTTCTGACTTCTCTATTTAAAGCAGTTTTACTGAACTAGAGAGAGAACTAGAGAGATGGCTATGCATACCATACCCTGAGCAGTGTTTGAAAAGAAAAATTAATGTATTTAGCCTGGAGAGGAAAGACCAAAGGGGAACACATGGAACATGAAGGGTTTTCATGTAGAAGAGGTCACTGATGCTGAGAAGACAAAAGTGGGACCAGTTTTTTAATTGATTGGTTTCATCCACCATTCATAGAAGATCACAGCATGGTATAGCCCAAAGAGGATACTTGGGCTGAGTGAAATTTCCCCCAGGGAGGTGTCTCACAGGGCAAAGAAACCAAAGGTTGGTGTAGGAAGAAAGGGCATTTTAGACTGAACAGCATGGAGGAGCACAAGAGTGCAAAGGAGAAACTAATTTGTTGGGGCCAGAATGTACAGGGATTAACTTGGAGAAATCCTGGGAATAGGGCTGGTATGGGGCCTGAAGCCTTAGGGTGTGATTTGCCTAGGAGGCTGTGGTGGTAAGTGAAGGCATTTAAGCAAAGAGGTGGCCAAGCTAAGGTGAAAGCGAAATCATAGAGTTGTGACCCTCCTGAAAGCCACCAGCCCTCGAAATTCTAGTGAGGGACCTAGGTGAAAAGGGTCCAGGAGATAAGAAGAGCAGAATTTACTTTATTAATTAGCTGTGGGTGCTACAAAAGGTTTTAAGACTGACTGGAGCAGCGGAATAAAAGGGTGACATCATCCTTGGAGATAGAGGGTTTAGCAGAAGTGAATGGAAAGATGGTGACTCTGCTTTTGAACCTGTTGAGTTGAAGGGCTGGTGGGACTTAAAGAAAATGTTGGCATATTGTTGAGCATATAGGTTTCAGGTTCAAGGCAGATCTAGGCTGGAAATAAAAATCTGGGAGTCGTGTCAGTGTGGTTTGAATGGTTGCAGCAGGATTCTTCCTCTAAAGGTACACAGGGGCAGGTTGAGACTGATAGGACCACAGGAGTTTTTTTTTTGTGACTTTAATTTTATTTTGTTTATTTATTTTGATTTTTTTAGACAGGGTCTCATTATGTACGACCCTTGAACTTATTATGTGTCCCAAATTGGCCTCAAACTTATATCGATATTCCTGCCTCAGCCTCCCACATGTTGGGATTGTAGGCATGAGCCACCACATGTGGCTATGTCATCTAAATTGTAGAATGGGAGTGTCCTGAGCATGCTTTTGTACTCAAATAAGAGTCTATTGAGGGGAATATTGGTAGCTGGAGGTATGACTTCACTCACACACATTAACTCAGTATGTATTGAACACCAGTGTGTCAGGCACTGATCTTAGCCCTGCAGATAGCATATGAACAAGACACTGCAGTTCCTGCCTTTGGGAAGCTGAAGCAAGAGAATTGCCATGAGTTTAAGGCCAGCCTGAACTACACACAGGGAAATCTGTCCCAAAATTTTTTTAAAAACTTCCTGCCTTTATGAAGCTTATATTCCTCAGAGCCAGCTTTTTATGCTTACAACCTGTTATAAACCACCTGTCTCCTGGCATATTGACTGTTGCTGAATTGTGGTTTAAGCATTGAAGGAATAATTTTGTAGGTGAGTGAATGCAGGTTCCTGAATGGCTGACCTCAGAATTCCCATAGGCTGGAGGGCAGCATCCCTTCCCTCAGATCTAGAAGGAAGGAGGTGTGGGCAGGGGCTTGTGCAGATACCTTTGTGGTAAGGAAAGGGGAAGCAGCCACTACCTTGGGAAGTTCTTCTGCTTCTCTGAAGCCAAGTTGGTCTTTTGGTGGGACTGAGTGGAGGTCCCTAGCTTAGAAAGATGTGTTAGGAAACCCCTTCCAGTTCAGTACAAGTAAAAAATTTTCATTGGAGCAGAATGTTGGGACAGTGGGGCTGACTCTGGGCAAACAGTGCGTGGAAACTGAGGTGGCTTTCCTCACCCCTGGTAGTGCTCCAGGAAAGGACAGGTAGCTTTCTGCTGGATGTCCCAGAGATGTCATGTATGTAATGAGTGCCATACACCCTGGTCATTTTTATCCTTCAGTATTGAATCCTAGACATAATACTCTTAGACTAGTTGACTTCATCATTACATCTTTTCTTTTCTTCCAATGTGTCAGCTGAAAATACTGTTTCCTGGACTTTGTTTCTGAAATCTGAATGACTTTATAGTCAGGCAGATGTAAAGCACACACACACACACACACACACACACACACACACACACGTACCTGTTTGACAATCCTTATTTTATAAGGTTTGCTTCTGGATTGTAAGGGAAGATGTGATTGCTATAGCCTAAGGTATATTAATCTGCTAAAGTCCTATGGTAAAATATTAGGAACTTCATAAATTTGCATTTTGTAGAGAGGGTTACTATAAGAAATAATTTAGAAATTTCAAGTTTCTTCAGTTTCAGTTTGTGCCAGGGTTTTTTTGGTGTTTGTCTTTTTAAATTGTGGAGAGCACTGGATTTTGATTCTTGCCAAACTTCTACAAGTTCTTATTAAGGATCATCTATAAAAGACCTCTAGATCATTGGGAAAATCCTGTTTCATGGTTGCATCTTTATTTTAGCAGAATATATAGACTTAAGTTCTTGGGCTGGTGAGATCATTCAGCAGTCGAAAGAGTCTCCTTAGGAAAGCTAAGTTTAGGCAACCACAGGGGCCACAGTTTGATCCCCAGCACCACATTCTGTGCCAGCCCCACCCGAAGGGCAGGCTGAGCTGGCCATAATAATAAAAAAAAAAGTTCTTGGAGTGATACTTTGAAAAGAGCTTATTGGTAGGGCTGGAAATTTAGCTCAGTGTGTGCTTATGTGTATGGCCTTGAATTCAATCCCAAGCCCCCCCCCCAATCTAGTGATGTTTATCATTCAGCATCTTGTCCAATCATAATTTAGGATGCTAAGGCAGTAGAGAATGAGGAAACATATATTATATATTTCATAATCTTCAGGGTGAGAACAAAATATTTATGAAGTTGATAATTCATTTACTAATAGTCTGTTTTCTTTTCAGGTGTTTTCGGTAATGAGTTTAGTATATTAAGATCACCAGGGTCTGTTGTCTTCCGAAATGGAAATTGGCCTATACCAGGAGAACGAATCCCAGATGTGGCTGCATTGTCCATGGGCTTCTCTGTTAAAGAAGTATGTAAATATATATTTTTAAAAAATGGGGCTTGCCTAAGCAGGTGCTTTAGACCACTGAGTCATCTCGCCAGCCCCCCCGCCCTGCAGTTCTTCAGTTTTAAAAATGTTTGAAATATATTTTACTGGGTACCACATGCTGTACCAGCCCCACCCCTGGCATGCTGTGACATACACTTGTAATCCCAGGGCTGGGGAGGCTGAAAATGATCACTACCAGTGTGAGCTGCATAGTAAGGCCTTGTACCAATTACATAAAATGAAAAAATTATTTTAATTTTTAATTCATACATAGTAAATACATATATAGGATATATCATTTTTTCTGTGGAGATAATAGATTTGCTATGAATCACAAAATGTCTATGTATCCTGTCTTTAGGAAAATAATGTGATCAGTGGTGGGCCACTGGCAGCCTGTGACTTCAGCTTCCTAAAATAAGCTTGTAGCCTGTTGTAACTGGCTTCTTGTGTGATTATTAGCAGAGAGTCCAAAATCCAGTCAGACCAGGAGATCTGAAGCTCAGGTCTTATAAGGAAGGAAATGCAGCTTGCTTTGTCTTCCCTTCATTGTCTCCTCTCACTTTATAAAGGTGGTGATTTTGACGTGGTCTCTAGAGCTCATAGGTCACCAACATGCACTGCCTTTCTAGGCCCTCCATGCCATGCCCCCCAGCTTTGTGTGGGAACTGTGTGGCTGCTGGGCCTGGAGGTGGAGCTATGGACTCTTTACTGTCTCTGAGCAACAAAGTGAACAAGATTGCTCCTTTACTTACATTTAGGGTTCAAATTTGTACCATGTACTTTAGAACCTTCAATTTTTTTGTTTTGTTCCATTTTGCAGAGCTGGAGATGGAACCTGGGGTCTCTTGCAACTAGGCAAATGTTGGACCCCTGAGCTATCTGTATTCCCAGTCCTACAATCTTAAATTTCACTACAAGTAGATGTGAAGATAACCTTTATAGATAACCATAAGGTGGGGCTAGGGACTTTGCTCAGTGATGCTAAATCACTCAGTGATGCCTGCTCGAGGTCCTGAGTTCCATTCCTGATGCCCACCCACCCCCAAGAAGAAAGAAATAACTATAAAATAAACTAATGTGCCTTAACTTTCATTAGGAATTTTTAGAGAGCACATTTGAATGAGGGTTATTCTATATCATGTGAAAGATGAAAGGTATGCCCACATCAGGATAAGAAACAAGAGAAAATTTTTGTGGCTGTGTAAAGAGGATATTGTGCAAACTGGAATTTCAAAAGTGCCTGTGTTCTGTGTACTTCCACAGCTTTTTACACAACATTTCTGATATGTCTTACTATTAAATTTTGTTTCAAACGTGTGACATTTTTAGAAAATGAGCTGGGGGAAAAATAGATTAAAAAAAGAGAAAGAAAGAAAATGAGCTGGACAAGGTGGCACATGCCTGTAATCCCAGTACTCTGGAGGCTGAGGCAGGAGGATTGCTGTGAGTTTGAGACCAGCTTGGGCTATACATTGAGCTCAATACCAGCCTGAACTGTATAGTGAGACCCTGCCTCAAAAAAAGAAAGAAAATGAAGGTAGAAATCAGCATCTTTGATGAGATCACAGCTAATGCCTTAAGTACAATGTTTCTGTCCCTGTGAGTTTTCCTGGCCAGTGTTATCCCAGCCCCTTAACTGCTTATTGGGTGTTACTTGGGAGATGGTTTCCTGAGTTGATAAGTGCCATTCTTTGCTGTTCAATATTAGGACTTACCTTTCTTTCTTTCTTTCTTTTTTTAAATATTAGGACCTTTCTTGGCCAGGACTTGCAGTGGGTAATTTATTCCATCGTCCCAGGGCTACCATTATGGTGTTGGTAAAAGGAGTTGACAAACTGGCTCTACCTCCAGGCCATATCATTTCATATCCTTTGGAGAATGTGAGTATTGCTTGTTTTTAAAAATAACAATAGACTTTGTCAGTGTTGAGGATCAAACCCAGGGCCTGATGCATTCTGGCTGAGTTACATACCCAACCCAAAGGGATGCACTGTTAATTTTCTCTTTTCTTCTGATATGAATTGGACTTCTCATGTCTTTTTTTGCAAGCACACTGGTTGTAAATTTATCAAGCTTAGCTAGCCTCCAGGGATGAGAATATTTTCTAGGATAAGAATAGAGGTGGTTCTTCTGTGTGGGTTAGAGTCACTAGAAGAACCAGTTGAGAACACATCCTACTACATTTTTCTGGGTATATTGTCTTGTTGCCTTCACTGTAGCATTTTTGGTCTGATACCAGAGGCTATTTGCTGGTTCACTGGCTCCTTATCAGGCTTCCAGGCAGTATAGGAGGGGCTTTACGGGAGCTGCATGCTTACAGAAGTGGTGGATGAAATGTTATAAAAACCTTTTTTTTTCTTTTGGCCAAGATCTCACTATGTAGTTGAGCTCAGCCTTGAACTTGTTCAGGTAGCCCAGGATGGCCTCAAACTCATAGGGATCCTCCTGCCTCAGCCAACCAAGTACTGGGATTGCAGGCATTCACCATGGTGCCTGGTAATAAAAGCATTTTTTGTGAGCATAACTCAACTGGAAAGCAAAAGAGGGGCATGCACAGCCACAGACAGGACTAGAAATAGGCCACTATGGTGAGCAGGAGGTGACACTGCCATTGTGTGCCCTGCAGAAGGCAGGTGACTGTAAATGTGTGTCTCCATAGCCAGGGCTCTTTCAGTGAAAAATTGAAAGTGACTTGTAAAGCAGCAGAAGAAGAAAACAGTGCCATGACAAAGTGAATATAACAAACATGCCATCCTCCTGGAACTACAGATAAACCAATCTCAAAGAAATTTTAAAATCTGTATATTAAACTTATGAAATAGGGCCCGGTGGGATGGCTCAGTGGCCTAAAGCGCCTGCTTGGGAAAGCTTGGGTGGCTTCAGGGACCGCGGTTCAATCCCCAGCACCACATGCTGCGCCAGCCCTGCCCTCGGGGTGGGCTGAGCCGGCCATGAAAATCAGTGAATAAACGAAGGTTCTGAAACAAGAAAAAATAATAATAAATAAAATTAAAAAAAAAATAAAAAAAATAAATAAATAAACTTATGAAATAGTTAAAGGTGGGGCCAGGGAGATAGGTTAGAGGTACAAGTGCATGCCTGGCAAGTGCAGGGTCCTGAGTTCAATCCCCGGTTCTGGGGAAAAAAAGTTAAAGGAAGAAATAACCGCTTTGAGGCACTTATAAGACATTGTTGGATCTGTGTTACTTTTGTTAACTTGTAAATATTTCATAATCAACATTGTCTTTTTCTAACCCATGGGAGAAATCGCTTCCAAATGCAGGCGTTCTTTTTCAATAATTTCTGAATTTTTAATTTCTAATGTCATTACATTAATACTGTGGCCTGTATGATACTGCTTTGGGGGAAATTCTTTTCAGTTCTTCCTAGAATCTACTATAGATTTGTTTCTAAGCAAACCTTGCATGCTTATGCAGAAGGACTATGTCGTAGGTCACAAGGCAAATCTAGGGGTTGCTTTTTTTGTGTGTGTACTGGAAATGAAACTCAGGACCTTCTGCTTGTGAGGGAGGTGCTGTGCTGCTATCCCTGGCCCACAACACAAATCTGAACAAGTGATAGAATCATTATCATATAAACTGCCCTCTCCAACCACAGTGCAGTTAAATCTAAAAATAAACACGAAAATGATACCTTGAAAATGTATTTTTTGGGGGCTGGGGAGCTAGCTCACTAGAATAAGCACTTGCATGGCAAGCACAAGGGCCTAAATTCAATCTCCAGTTCCAAAAAAAATGTTTTTTGTTTTTTTTTTGTGGGACCAGGGTTCGAACTCACGACCTTGCACTTGCCCAGCAGGCACTTGTGCCTCGGAGCTATATCCCCAGCCCCCCAAAAATGTATTTTTTAAAAAATATGTATTTGAGCCAGATGTGGTGGCGCACGCCTGTAATCCCAGCGCTCAGGAGGCTGAGGCAGGAGGATCGGTGAGAGTTTGAGACCAGCCTGGGCTACAAAACTGAGCTCAAGGCCAGCTTGAACTGCACAGCAAGACCCTGTCTCAAAAAGATAAAAAATAAAAAAATACGTATTTATTTATTTATGTTATGGCTGGCTGAGCCTGCCCTGGGAATGGGTCTGGCGCAGCATGTGGTGCCAGGGATCAAACTGTGGTCCCTGTGGTTGCCTAAGCTTGCCTAAGCTTGCCTAAGTAGGCACTTTAGACCACTGAGCCATCTCACCAGCTCCTGAAAATGTATTTGGATAGAGCAAGGCATAGTGGCACACACCTGTAATCCTAGCATTCAGGAGGCCAAGGCAGGAGTATTATCATAAATTTCAGGCCATCCTGGCTACCTAGCAAGAACCTGTCTCAGAAAGAACAAAAGGAGCCAGCCAAATAGCTTAGTGGATTAAAGCACCTGCAAACAGGTGCAGGGGTTGGGGGTTCAATCCCTGAGCCTACTGTGCTGGTCCTGCCCCTGGGGCAGGCTGAAACTGCAATCGAGACTGGGCGTGGTGGTGTACACCTGTAATCCCAGCTTTTGGGAGCTTGTAAATAGGTGGATCACTATGGGTCTGATCTAGTAGTACACTCTTCCCTAAAATAGAAACAACAACAACAAAACAGTGTTTGGATTGTTTTCTGCCTTTTTCCTTCTAACCCTACCCTCCCGCCTCTGGGAACTATCCTCTTTCTGCTTCTATGAGTGCAACTTTCAGATTCCATGTAGACCTGAGATCATGCAGTGAGGGTTCTGCCATGCCTGGCTCACTTCACTGAGCATAAAGTCCCACCAGTTCAGCCAATCTGTCACAAGTCACAGGATTCTATCCACCCTTTTGAGGGTTCTGGGGATTGAGCCCAGGGCCTCTTGCATGCTAGGCAAGTGCTTTATCTTGCAGGTTCCCCCCGGCCATTTTCTTTCTCATTTTGCTGGTGATGGACACTGAGGCTGCTGTCATAGCTTAGCTGGCATGAACAGCACTACAGTGAATTTCTTGAGCATGCCGACTTCAGTTCTTTTTTCTTTCTTTTTTTTTGCGAGACCAGGGTTTGAACTCACCACCTTGTACTTGCCAGGCAGGCAGTTGTGCCATGGAGCTGTCTCCCTAGCCCCTAGTTCTTTGGATGTATATGCAGAATTGAGATTGCTGGATCATGCTTAAGGGATCTGATACACAACAGGACTATGCTAAATAATAATGCACTTTATAAATTGATAAAAATATTAAAAATATTTTCACTACAGGGCCAGCAAGATACCTCAGTGGTCTAGGGTACCTGCTGAGGCAACCGCAGGGACCATGGTTCGATCCCTGGTACCACATGCTATTCCAGCCCCACCCCCAAGGCAGGCTGAGCCAGCTATAACATAAATAAATAAAATTTTAAAAAAATTTTCACTATAAAAATGTGAGGCGGAGCCTGGTGGGATGGCTCAGTGGTCTAAAGCGCCTGCTTGGGAAAGCTTGGGTGGCTTCAGAGACCACGGTTCGATCCCCGGCACCACATGCTGCGCCAGCCCTGCCCTCGGGGTGGGCTGAGCCAGCCATAAAAATGAGTGAATAAATAAAGGTTCTGAAACAAGAAATAAATAAATAAATAAAAATTTAAAAAAAATGTGAGGCTAGAGGCTTATTAATAAGTTTGATATAACCATTCCATGGTATAAACATATTTTAGATAGTTAAAAATAAGAACATGGAGGGCCCAGCGGGATGGCTCAGTGGTCTAAAGCCCGTGCTTGGGAAAGCTTGGTTGACTTCAGGGACCGTGGTTTGATCCCCGGCACCACATGCTGCGCCAGCCCTGCCCTTGGGGTGGGCTGAGCCAGCCATAAAAATGAGTGAATAAACAAACAAAGGTTCTCAAACAAGAAAAAATAAATAAAATAAAAAATTCTTTAAAAACATAAGAACATGGAAATGCTAAAAATGGACAAAATAACTGACTCCTGAGATTTAAAGCATATTGAATACCCAGTTATGCTAAAGCCAAATAGAGTGAAATTATTTTTTATTATTTTTTTTGGTAGAGTGAAATTAAACACTCATCAATGAAATGGAAAATATATTTTATTTTACTTAATTATTTTTTGTCTTTTTGAGACAGTGTCTCCCTATGCAGTTCAGGCTGGCCTTGAGCTCACTTTTTTTTTTTTTTTTTTTTTTTTTTTTTT
>PVJA010048536.1:0-14159 GCA_004027025.1 Myocastor coypus
ATTTTGATTTTTGTCCATGAACTGCCTACGCTAATGTCTTCAAAATTTCCTCCTACTTTCTCTTCCAGTAGATTTAGTGTTTCTGTTTTAATATTCACATCTTTCATACATTTGACTTTAGTTTAGTGCACAGTGATAGAACTGGGTGAAGCATTAGTTTTCAGCATCTAGAGAACCAGTTTTTCCAGCACCATTTGTTAAAGAGGCTATCTTTCTTCCAATAAACATGTTTGGCCCCTTTGTTAAAGATAAGGTGGCTGCCTACATGTGTAAATATCACATAATTTCCCTAATGTAAGAACTCAAGGGAAGAAATAAAAATGAAAATGCATAACAGCTGAATGCAGATCAAGAAATTAAGGATTAAGCAACGAAAAGACAACAAGCAGAATAGTTAGGAAACATTGCAGGGGCAAAATCGTGCGCTTCCAAATACAAGATGAATTAAACAATGATCCTAAAAATCTCCAACAGGTTTTTTAAACACTAAGAATAGCAATGTGTAATACTAAAACCATGCTTGGAATGCCTGTCATTCTGGTCTTTTTGATGTGTGGTACCACTAATGTAATTTCAATTACTGCTATATTCTCTCTCAAGTAAATGTTCATTTTAAAAGAAAACAAAAAAGGGTAATAAAAGAGAATAAGAGACAAAAAAAAAATTCCATAGGATTGACTTGCTACAATTTCATATATGCTTAAATTTCTAAATTTATTCGTAAAAATATGTAACTTTTTAAAAATCACATTCTATACAGATTTATTAGAATATCAATGATGGATGGAAAATACCAATTCCATGTTAAGTCTAACATATTTGATGTTCAGAAAGACAGTGATGTTAAGCTGAAGTACCTATGTCATAGAGTAATAGCAACAGCAATCTTCTCTTCTGGAGGGTTAAGAACTTAAGTTTCCAGACCAAAAAATTACAGAAAAAGAAGGGCTACAAGGATAACCAATATTTTGGCTCTATCCATCAGGGTCAGTAAGGACTCAGGACATAAGAGAACTTGTAATATAACATCCTATAACGCAGTGGTGTCCCAAATTTCTGTTCAAGGAGATTATGGGGCCACAGAGGAAAGGGATTGATGATGTATGGTGTGCCTGAGCAGCGTCGCCTAGACAGAAAACATTTTCTCAGGCTCTCACAGAGAGCAAACTGATCAAGCAATGGCTGTGACTCATCCAGATGGCTGATTCTGACAAAAGTTCTAAAAAACACTGTACAAGATAAATCCTGAGGGGATTTGACTGACCTTGTCAGATACAAAAGTTATATGTTTTGTTATGTAGATCTTGCTTTAACTTTACCTTAACCACCCAGCAGAAAATTTTAACGATGAGGCATAAAAAGTAAAGCCAGATTAGTATACTGAGCTGTAAAATTCTCAAATCAACAGCTTCCAATATTTCCAGTTCTGCCGATAACCCACTACTATTATGGGATATTGGACTATGTATACAACTACTTTCTATTTGTTCAATGAGAAGAAATAGTGAAAACACTATTGCACCAATAGTGTTTAGAAAATTATCATGTCTGAATCTTGTACTCAGAACAACTTCTATGAAGAAAACAATATGCATTATAGTAATTATTATGGCTGTCCTACAACATGTTTTGAAACTGTCTCATTGTTATTTATTATTAAAAGTAATTTAAAAAAAGGTGACATGGAGAATCCAAAATTTTGGAAGAGCCAGAAACACAGATTTGTCGGAGGAAAGCTGTAAAGAGGAAGCAAAGCTAGCCCAAGGGTTTGGAGTCACCCAAATCCTCTGAAACTCACAGTTTATCACAGATTGCACGGGATTCTTCACATGAAACAACAGATGCTAATATTTACCCTGATGGATTTCACTTTAGTCCTAATCCTTTAGGACTTGCTTTAGTCCTAATTCTTTGTATCCCTATTTGTAACATGAAATGAAACTATCTTGTGTCATCGAATGTTGTGTTTAACTTTTTATTTGAACAGGGGCTTGCAGATAAGGGCTTGCCTCATATCTCAGAGGAGATTTGGGACATTGGCTTTTTAGCAATGCTGAAAATGTTATGGCTTTGTCTACTCTTGGAGATGGACTAAATGCCTTTTGAGTAAAGGAAGGTATATGAGTCTTGGGGGACCAGGGGTGGAATATTATAGCTTCTTTCTGGATGCCACCCAAAAGCTTCCTGCTACCATGGGAAGCAGGCTTGTTGGAAGTGCCTAAGTCTGAAGATCATGATTTGTTCATTATCTATCTAGTGCTGAGTTCGGTGATGTGAGTTCTGTGACTGCCCTGAGGTAGGTAGCCTGTATACAATAGAAGGGAGGGAAAAAAGTATCTTCTTCCATTTTTCCCCTTCTGCACTTACTGTTTTTGCTATCTTCTGCTGCCATGAGCTGTTGCTTCTCTGCCATGTTCCACCCTACCCTGGAGACAGCTGTTTATGGACTAACACCTCCAAAATCTGTGCACTATATAAATCCTTCTTTAACTTTGGGTGTTGAGTATTTTGTCTCAGAAAGGAGAGAAAAGCAAGTAAGACACATTATTTTTTTAATTTTAGCTACATGATACACTTGCATTACTAAAATCATCTTTGAATGTTGGTGAAATTATTAAAGGATGTTATATGTCAATCATGTGACCACAGAATCATGAAAACACAACGTAAGACATTCCACCAAAAACCTGTAAAGACACACGATAAGACAGACCCTTATGTTTCGGGAAATAATTTCAACAGTCTATGAATTTCCCATGAAACATTTGATGGGAAATATTTTGCCAGGCTGCTGTTAAAAATCGGTTCAAATATAAATATATGTGGTCCATCTTTCAAATATAATCTAACAAAATATAAGTGAGCCTTATATTTTAAAATGAAAGGGAAACTAAGCAATTCTGCTTTCAGTTTAGAATAAAAATATGTCTCATTGCATATATTTAGCAAATATCTGAATCTAGATCCATAATCACTTTTGACATTTTAGATCTCAAGGTTAATTATATCTGAACAGTTTTTCTTCAAATAATCACTCTATTCTGATTTAAATTGTATAATGGATGATTAAGTTTCAGATTTTATTTTCAATTTGATCATATATTTTAATACAATTTACTTTTATTCTCAAGGGCATTTCATATACATTATTTAAAGGTAAAACCAGAGGCAGTAATATTTGCATTATGAATCTTCAGTTTAAATTTTACATTCCTTTTGAGAATATTACAGATAAATTTTGCTATCATTTTTATCTGTGATTTAATGAGTGTAAAAATATTTTATTGAAATATAAGACACATGCAAAGTAAGGCCATTGTGCAACCATTACCAGGATCAAAATACAGAACATAAAATCCCATCATTGTCATGTCCAACTGATTAGGAGGTCCACACAGAGTAATTGTTATCCAATATCAAAAATTAAATTTGGCTACTTTTAAATCCTTTAACATTTATACAATACATATTTATTGGTTTTCTTTCCCCAACTTCAATAATATTGATATACATATAAATAATTCATTTGTTATTAGTGATGTTTTTCCATTTCATAATTGTGCTAACATTCATTTAGCTATTTATTTTTCCTTTCTTTTTTTGAGTTTCTACTTTCAACTATGATTTTGGTAAAAATATTATGAATTCATTGTTCTTGAGGATATAAAACTTAAATTACTGAATCAACTGGCAGAATATGCAATTTTATAACATAACATGGATAGTTTTCCAAAGTAGCTTTGTTATTTTCAAAACATGTTATGAGAGTGCTCATAGCTGTACATCCTCAGCAACACAGCATTATTAGTCTTTCATTTCAGCCATGTTACTTCATGAAATAATATTTTATTTTTATAATGAAATTTTATCTAAAGTAACACTGGACACATTTCTGCTTGTTTATTGACAATTTATACATCTATCTATGAGAGAGAGAGTGCATTTTTCTTTTTTAATTTATTATTATTTTACAATAATTGATACATTGCATAATGTCTTCATCATAGTTGTTCAGAATACAAGATGCAGACACAGGTTTTTTCTTTCTAAAATCATTAGCACAGATCTTTCTTTCATTGAACAAAGAGAAAGTAGCTGTATATATAGTCCAATAGTCCATAACAGTAGTGGATTATACACTCATCAACATTATTGGAAGCTGTTGACTTGAGCCTTTCACAACTCAGCATAATAATATGGCATTTATTTTTATACTTCCTAGTAGACTTTTCTGCCGGATGGTTAAGACTAAGATGAAGAAAGACCTATGGCACATTAAATATGTAACTTTTGTATCCAACAAGGTCACTCAGGTACGCTCAAGGATTACCCTGAAACCATGTACTGCAGTTTGCTGAACTTTGGTCAGTGTCAGCCATCTGAATGAATTACGGCCATTGCTTGACCATTTTGCTCTCTGTGAAAGCATGAGAGAATGCTTTCTCTCTAGATGACTCTCCTCAGGCACACTGTACATCATCGATCACTTTCCTCTGTGGCCCCATAATCTCCTTGCACAGAAAATTTGGAACTCCACTGAGTTATATGCTGTTACAGTACAGGTTCTTTTATGTCTTGTGTTTTCATTGACCTTGAAGGGCTAGAGCCAAATATTGGCTATACTTGTATGCCTTTTTTTTCTGGTTATTTGAACTGCCAGCTTAAGTTGTTTAACATCCAGAAGAGAAGCTTAATGATATTATTTCCTATAACTTAGTCACTTGAGCTTAATATCACTATCTTTCTGAATATCAAATGCTGTGGCATAACATGAAACACGCATTTCTGATCAGTTGTTGTTATTCTAAACTTTAAAAGCCCTATAGAATGTTAAAGAAAGAAGAAGCAGAGGAAGAAGAAGAAGAAGAAGAAGAAGAAGAAGAAGAAGAAGAAGAAGAAGAAGAAGAAGAAGAAGAAGAAGAAGAAGAAGAAGAAGAAAGAATGAAAGAAAGAAAGAAAGAAAGAAAGAAAGAAAGAAAGAAAGAAAGAAAGAAAGAAAGAAAGAAAGAGTACTGCTTCCAGTGTAAACTCAGTTACTGTTATACTCTCTCTCAAGAGTATTAGTTGAAAGTAAGAGACTGGGCCAAATACCATAGGCTTGACAGGCTACATTTTATGTTACCCTGAATTTCCAAATATCTGTGTTAAAATTGTGTAACTGCTTATATCACATTGTATGGAAAGTTATTAGAATATCAGTGATGGTCAGAAAATATCATTTCCAAGCTAAGTCAAAGATATTTGATATTCAGAAAGCCAGTGATGATAAGCTCAAGTACCTATGCTCTAGAGTAATAGTATCACGAAGCTTTTCTGCTGGAGGGTTAAGAATGTAAGTTAACAGACCAAAAATTGGAGAAAAAGAAGGGCTATGAGGATAGTCAATATTTTGGCCCTAGCCCTTCAAGGTCAATAAGGACTCAGAATATAAGAGAACATGTGCTCTAATATCCTATAACTCAGAGGTGTCTCAAATTTTCTGGTCAAGGACATTATAAGACCTCAGAGAAAAGGGATAAATGAATTATAGTGCATCTAAGGAGAGTCACCCAGAGAAAAACACTCTCTCAGGCTTTCACAGAAAGCAAACTGGCCAAGAAATGGCCATGACTCATCCCGAAGGCTGACACTAACAACAGTTCTACAAAGTACTGTATATGGTGCCAAACTTAATCCTGAGGGGATTTGACCTTGGAAGATATAAAAAAATGAATGTTTAGTTATGCAGGTCTTGCTTTGACTTGCCCTTGATCATCCAGAAAGAAAAAAAAAAAACTTAATTACAATGCATGAAACGTCGAGCTAGATTGATGAGATGAGGCTTGGATCAATAGCCTCCAGCATTGCAAGCTTCACTGGTGGCCCACTGCAATTGCAGAACATTTGACTGTTTATGCATCTGCTTTCTCTTAGTCCAAAGAGAAGCATTTTCTTTTCTTTTCTTTTCTTTTTTCTCAGCAACATCAATAGGAAGGTGGGTCATGCCCACGCACTGTGCTCTGTAGAACTATTGTGAGGACAATATGCAATGTGTCAACTGTTAAAAAAGAAAGGGGAAAAGAAAAAAAAAGTAATGTTTATTGAAAGTGTTAATGTTTAATTGTTTGATCAATCATATACCTATATCTATTAATATAAACTGATCTGATGATGAAAATATGTAATATAATCATTGTTAAATTTAAATAATAATAAAAAATTTTTTAAAAAAACAAATAGACCTCAAGTCTTCCTGATTCAGTTTTGGTAATTTGTACCTTTCTAGGAATCTTTCCATTTCATCTCTGTCTTAAATTCTGTGAGAGTAAAGATTCTCAAAGTACCTATCCATGAACTTCTGCATCTCCACTGGGTCTGTAACAATTTTCCTCTTTTCACTCCTTATTGCTTGAAATTGAACTTTTTCTTTCCTATTTTTGATAAGGTTAGCTAGGGGCTTACCAGTTTTATTTACTCTTTCAAAGAACAAGCTTTTTGATTTATTAATTGCTTGCATTATTTTCTTCATCTTGATTGAATTAATTTCTGCTCTAATCTTTATAATTTCCTACCAACTTGTTCTTTGGGTTTGCTTTGCTCTTCTTTTTCTAGATGATCGAGGTACAGCATTACAGTATTTATTTATTCCCATTTTGCTTTTTTTTAAAATGTGTGAGTTCAGAGAAATAAATTTCCCTGTAAGAACTGCTTTCATTGCGTCTCATAAATTCTGATAAGTTCTGTTTGAATTTTCATTAAATTGTAGATGTTTACTTTCTTCTTTAATTTCATCTGTAACCTATCGATTGCTGAGGAGAGTCTAATTACTTTGAGTTTATGGGAGTTTTGTGGTTTCTTTTGTTATTTATTTGCAGCTTCATTGCACTGTGGTCAGATAATAGTCATGGGATAGTTTGTTTTCTTACATATACTTGAGCATGACCTATGGACTAGTATATGGTCTATTTTAGAAAATGTCCCATGAGCAGCTAAAAAAAAATGTGGATTCCAAAGTGGCTGGCTGGAACACTGTATATGTCCACTAAGTACATTTGTTCCATGTACTGGTTCAGTTCTGTTACTTCTTTCTTAATTTGTCTACTTGATTTATCATTCTGGACAAGAGTATGTTAAGGTCTTCTATTAGGATTGTGGTATTAGATATTAGAATCTTCATGTCCATTAAGATTTGTCTTATATAGCTGAGTTTTCCCATGTATGGTACATACATATTTATGAATGTTATCTCTTCCTCTTGGATTTTTCCCTTAATGTGTATGTAGTGACATTCTTTATCTCATTTGATCATTCTTGGCTTAAAGTTAAGACTGTCTGAGAATAGGATTGGTATACCTGCTTTTTTCTGAGGTGCTGGGACATGTGGGTTTGTTTTCCATCCTTTGAGTTTCTTGATGAGTTTCTTTATGAGTTAAGTGTGTTTCTTGAATACAGCATATTGTGGGGTTTTGCTTCCTAATTCACTGTGCCAGTCTCTTTCTTTTAATTGGTGAGTTGAGACTATTTACATTGACGGCTATAACTGAGATGTATTAACTGATGCTTGCCATGTTATTTACCTGCTATTGGTTACTCCTTTATCTCCTGCGTTTAATTGTTTTCCCTGTTGGGTGGATTCTTTCTTTTCTCAACCGTGGAATTCTAGTCATTTTGGTCCCTCTCTAGAGTATCTTTTAGTAGTCTGTATAGGGTTGGCTTTGGCATCATGAAATTCTTTAGTTGTTCTTTTTTATGGAAATATTTTACTTCTCCATCATACTTGAAAGAGAGTTTGGCAGGGTAAAACTGGGCTGGAATTCGTTTTCATGAAGGACTTCAAGTACTGTGCTCCATGCTCTTCTTGACTTTGTGAAGAGAAATCTGCCATTATTATGATCGATTTTCCTTTGAATGTTATCTATTTCCTTTCTCTAATGGCTTTTAGTATATTACTCTTCTGCTGGACTTCTGTAATCTTGACTATTATATGACTGGGTGTGTTCTTATTTGGGTTGATGTTATTTGCAGTTCGGTATGCTTCAGTTACTTGAATCCCAGATTGTTTCCCCATATTTGGGGAGTTTTCTGCTATTACTTCTGCCCATATTCTTTCTATATCATTTGTATTGACTCCTTTTTTTTCTTGTTGATTCCCATTATTCTCATGTTGTTCATCTTTGCATCATCTTGTAGATGTTGAATTATTTTTTTTCCTGCTTCCTAATTGTTTTGAAGAGATCTGTTCTTACCGTTTTACTAGCTACAACTGTGTCTTCAGAATCTGAAACTCTATCTTCACTTTCATTCGTACAGTATTTCCAGCTTGTGACTGAGGTTTTATTTTCCTATATATCTCTTTGAAACTGCTTCATACGATCTATTTCTTTCCTATATTATTCATTCAAGGATTCCATCATTTTTCTATTCTCCTCTAACTTTTTGTCAATGTCTTTGCTAGAAGAATTTCTTAATTCTTTCATTATGGTTATCCTTTCTTTTTTTGCTTCGAAATTATTTCTGACCTGATTTCCTTTCTACCTTTCTGCAGTTGTTCCTTTACTTCAGATGCTATTAATTCAGAGATTTCTTTTTCCACTTCAGAGGTTATTTCTGATATGATTTCTTCTATACTTATCTACAGTTGTTTTTTAACTTTAGACACTATGAAATCAGATTTTTTTTTTACTTCAGAGGTTTTTTTATGATCTGATTTTCTCTATATGTGTCCACATTTGTTGCTTTACTTCAGATGCTACTAATTCTAAGATTTCAACTGTGTAATTCCCACCTTCTTCTATGCTAGTGTCTCCAGCATTTGTACTGAGTGGGCTCAGGGGCTGAGATTACATTTTGCTCCTTCTCTTTGTCATTTTGTATAGTACTGAACTCTGACCATTGTTATTGAGTTTTGGTGCAGTTATACCCTTAGTACCCACTGAAAATCTGACCCAAGAGTGATTATATGGTTAGGAGAGATATTTTTGTATTTACAGAATTATATTTAGGAGCCCTATTAATGGATAATGATATTCAGCAGTTGACTTTTGTAACTAGTAGGTATGTATTTCAGACAGCAAGAACAAACATTATGTCTGTGTAGCTAAGCAAATATTAATTTGAGAATTTTTATTTAGTTTAGTTCCCCTAAGTTCTGTCTGATTCCCTCCCCTTGATGTACCTGGAGCCTTCCAGGTGGTAGAGCAAAGTTCTCACAGGCCATAGTTGGGCCTGATCAAGGTCTGGCTGGAAGGTTGCCAGCCACAGAACAAAGCATTCACACACCACCTCAGGGCCTGGCCTGGGACTGGATGGGAAGGCACTGCTCTCTTGTGCAGCTGCAGGGCCTGATCTGGGTCTGGGTGGTATGGTGCTGGTCATGGAGCAAAACACGTGGCACCATAGGGCCTGGTCTGGGTCTCTAAGCCAGGTTTTAGAAAGCTAGAGCCTTCCAGATGGCAGAGCAAAGTTCTCACAGGCCATCGCTGGGCCTGATATGGGCCTGATCAAGGTCTGAATGGGAGGAGATAGTGCATTTTTCTAATGAGCTGTTGTTTCTATTGATTCCTAGGAGATACTTATGTATTCTGGACAGAAAACATGCTTCAGATATGTGTATTAAAAATGTCTTTTCACTGTTCACAGTTAGTGTTTTCATTTTCTAAATGTAGTACTTGAAGTAACTTTATCTTACTTTAGATGAAGTCAGATATTTGAATGTTTCCTCTATAATTACCATTGTATACATTACTGAGTTTTGTTTACTGCAAAATTATCAAGATAGTCTATCATTTTCTGTTCTACTGTTACTGGTTTTTTCTTCACATAGATAGTAAATAAATCAACACAGTTTATTGAAAAGCACATCCTTTTCTCACCAAATTGCAATTATTTTTAAATATGCCAAACTTTGATATATGCATGTATGTCTGGACTCTTTGTCCTATTATTTTTGTCCCTTTGCCTCACTTTGTCAAACAACACACTGTCTTATCTACTAAAGCTTTATAATTCTTGGTTCTGGTAGTGTAAGTATTCCAGATGTTTCACTTACTTTAATATTTGAGCACCTTTTGGTCCTTTGAGAATTTGACCTTGAAATTCATACAAAAATAAAACTTGCATGTGAATCACCAGCCTTCACTATAAAATACTAGAAACTTTCTTCCAAAATAATGAACTAAGCAAGGATGTCTGCTAATACGATACCTAAACATTATACCAACAGTAAGAGAAGTAAATACACAAGTTAATGATTGAATAAGAAATAAATAAAACAGGGCCAACTAGTTAACTCTATGGCACAAGTATCTGCCTGGCAAGTACAAGGTCATGAGTTTTAACTCCAATCCCACAAAAAAAAAAGGAAATAAAGAAAGAAATAAGACTTAGGATTTTCAGATGACATGATTTTATACACATAAATTGTCTTTTAAAACTATAGACAACTACTACCTTTCAGTTAGAATGATGTAAATGTCCATAGTGATAACTTTCCCTCTTCTTAGGCTGTTAGAGCTGACCTCATTTAAATCAAATATTCAAGAATTTTATATTCACCTTTTGTTACCAACATATGACTTTAATTTCTCTCTAGCCATAGAATATCTTTGCTATGGTTCCTAATTACTTAAAATTTGTTGTGGTTTGTTTTGTGGGCCAATATGTAATTTTTTATTGTTAATTTAATATTTTTATTGTTTAAATTTAGCAATGGTTATATTACATATTTTCATCATCAGATCAGTTTAGATTAATACATATAGGTATATAAGATTGATCAAACAATTAAACATTAAACCTTTTCCAATATGTAATTTTGGAAAAAACTTCATTTGTACTTCAAAACAACGTGACACCAGAAATTGCTTGACATTCATGAATTTCAATACCTCATACTTGTTAATTAATTAGCATACTTTTAAAATTCACATATTTGTACATTTTTCTGAATTTTGTCCATTTGTTTCATCCATTATTTACAGACCTACAACATAGCTTCCTACATAAGTGTAGACATTAACATTTCTCTTTTAACTTCTGTCAGTGTTGGTTTTATACATGTTGAAGCCATGCAAGCAGATGAACACAAATTTAGAATGTTTACATCTCCCTGGTGAAATGACTCATGTCTTGCAATGAATTCTATTTTGCATAAAGTTCCTTAGAATTCTAGTGATTGATATTAATCTGGCCTTAGCAGCTTTTTGTTTTGTTGTGGGGGAGCAGGAAGATATCTGAATATACAGAAAGTTCACTGTGTATAAAAAATTTTCCAAACCTTTTCATTTCATTTTTATTGGTTTTTTTGTTGTTGTTTATTTTTTTTTCTTACTTAAATTGTATGACTTAGAATCATGGGCTGGGAGATAGCTCAGTATAATAAGCGCTTGCTTGGAAAGTGCAATGACGTGAGTTCTATCCCTGGTTTCGCAAATAAAATAAACAGAATCATGATTAATTTTTTCTACAGTGATAATATTTTGTTTTCTTTCTTTCCTTTTTTTCTGTATTTAGGAAAGTGTCTACAGGTTCCATAGTTCTCACTACACAAGTAGGATTCGTAGTAATCCTCCTGTTTTCAGCCTCCCAAAGTGCTGGGATTATAGGCACGCACCACCACAGTCAGTCTCCATCACTGTCTCAGAATGCCCTTGGCACTAGTCCTCTGAGCTTTCAGGCCGGCCTATATTTGTTTTTCAGTTAGAATATTCTCCCATTCTAGGTTTTTTTTTGTGTGTGTGTAGTATTTTGTTTTTGTATATCTTGATACTCCCTTTAAGAAATTGTATACAGTTTAAATGATTTTAACCCCAAAGGAAGGTCGGATGGGCTGTGAACTACTAGATTACAGCGCAATATCCATGATTTCTCCCATGAGTTTTTAACAGAATCCTTCACATTTCTTGCAGGAAATGATGAGAGAATGAGTTATCACACATTTTCCTCAAAATATGTTAAACTATACTTACATAGAGTTCATATTCTACAGTTTAGTCCGTTTGGTAATGGGTTGCCATTTCCTAGTGCTTTTTCATTTGTAATTATCAAATAGAAATTTATTTATTTATTTATTTATTTATTTATTTATTTATTTATTTATTCTGGTAGCTAGGATTGAACTCAGGAATTTGTGCTTGCAAGACAAGTACTTATACTATTGAGCTGTCTCTCTGGCCCTAGAAATAATTTTTAGACATCAGGTACCTTGTTGTGTGTTCATTTTACTAAAGAAATTGAAGCCTAAGGAACATCAAGATTTTGTGTCATGTAAATACCTTTGAGCAGATCCAAAACTGGAGCATAGGTCTTGAGATTCCTTTCTGCTTGTCTTAGACTTCTTTGCAAAGATACAGATACACTTTTTCTTTTGAGGTTATTTTAACAAGACAGCAAGTGAGGTCTTCACAATTCCTGGAAACATTCACCAGATATGTAAGCTTTTTATTTGAACAGGCTTACTTGTCATTAAAGATTATATCAAATTTTAATTAAGTATTATCTGTGGCCATACGATCCTGAAAATGCCTGGTCTGATCTAAGTTTTAATTAAATATTATCCACATCACTTTTTTAAGTCTTTTCTAGTCTTGAGTTCTTTTTTTCAATTTTCTTATTATTTAAATTTAACAATGGTTATATTACATATTTTCATCATCAGATCAGTTTAGATTAATACATATAGGTATATAAGATTGATCAAACAATTAAATATTAACCTTTCTAAATCCACATTACTTTTTTTTCTTTTCCCCCTTCTTTTCTTTGAAAGTTGACATATTGCATATTGTCCTCACAGTCATTCTATAGAGTGCAGTGTGTGGGCATGACCCACCTCCCTAGTGATGTTGCATAGAAAAAACAAAGAAAGAAAAAAAAAGGAAAGAATATACTTCTCTTTGGAATAAGAGGAAGCAGATACATACACAGTCAAAGGTTTTGCAATTGCAGTGTGCCACCAGTGAAGCTTGTGATGTTGGAGGCTATTGAATCTAAGCCTCCTAAAGCTCATCTCACCAATCTAGCTCTGCGTTCCATGCATTGTAATTAAGGATTTTTTTTTTTTCTTGCTGGGTGATCAAGGGCAAGTCGAACCAAGACCTTTATAACTAAACATTCATTTTTATTTATTTATTTATTTTTTTTTTTGTATCTTCCAGGGTCAAATCCCCTCAGGATTAAATTTGAGACCATAGACAGTACTTTGTAGAACTGTTGTTAGTATTAGCCTTCGGGACGAATCACGGCCATTGCTTGGCCATTTGGCTTTCTGTGAAAGCCTGAGAGAGTGTTTTTCTCTGGGTGACTCTCCTTAGACGCACTGCAGTTCATTCATCTCTTTCCTCTGAGGTCCCATAATCTCCTTTACCAGGAAATTTGGGACACCTCTGAATTATAGGATATTATAGCACAGGTTCTCTTATATCCTGGGTCTTTATTGACCTTGAACGGCTAGGGCCAAAATATTGGCTATCCTTATAGCCCTTCTTTTTCTCCAATTGTCGGTCTGTTAACTTACATTCTCAACCCTTCAGCAGAAAAGTTTTATGATACAATTACTCTATAACATAGGTACTGGGCTTATCATCACTAGCTTTCTAAGTATCAAATATCTTTGACTTAGCTTGTAAATGATATTTTCTGACCATCATTGATATTCTAATAACTTTCCATACAATGTGATATAAGTAGTTACACAGTTTTGACACAGATATTTGGAAATTCAAGGAAATACAAAATTGTAGCCTGTCAAGAATATGGTTTTTGGCCCAGTCTCTTATTTTCAAGTACTACTCTTGAGAGAATGACAGTAACTGAGTTTACACCAGGAGCAGTACATGTCAAAAAGATAAGAGTGACATGTATTCCAAACATAGTTTTAGCGTTACATTGTGCTATAGTCAATATGCGGAACCTTTTGAAGGTTCTTGGCACCAATATCTGATTCATCCTGTGTACATAAGTGTATGGTTTTGCTCTTGATGTTTTCTGCTTTGTCTGCTTCCAGTCACTTCATTGTTTAATCCATAACACATTCAGCTGTGTTATGCCCTTAAATTCTTGTTTTCTTCTTTATAGTTCTTATATTAGGGAGACTATACGATATTTACACATATAGGTCTGGTTTATTTCACTAATGACTATATGTTCAATATATGAAGTCTTGAAACTTCTCCTTCTTTATG
>PVJA010048538.1:0-14154 GCA_004027025.1 Myocastor coypus
GAGAGAGAGAGCGAGAGAGAGAGAGAGAGAGAGAGAGAGGGAGAGAGAAAGAAAGAGAGAGAGAGAACCAGCTCTCTGTTGTCTCTTCTTGGTCCTATCAGGTCAATGCCTCAATTTTATGATTCATTTGCACTTAATTATTTACTGATAGCCCTGACCTCCAAAGACAATCACATTGTAGGTTAAAGTATGGACATGTGCTAAGGAGAAGCATTTGCTTTTCAGGGACATTCCCTAATCCTCGGGACCAACTATTGTAAAAGTTGATGTGTATCCTTGGGCAAGTTATTCATTATTCTTTGATTTCATTTTCTTAACTATAAAATGGATTAATAAATAATTGTCTCCCAGGACTGTTTCGAGGCATTATCAGAGTGGCTTAAAAACAGTCTAGTTGGTGGTAATAACCAGGGGACTTTATCTTGAAGTCTACTAGGTAGTTTGTATTTTTTTCATTATTTGTTTATTTATTTGGAGTTGTTTTCAAGGGTGTGATGGAGATATAGGAAGAGGTCTGAAAACCTCCTATCTCTCAAGCTACTCATTGACTCTTCGTGAAAATTAAATAAAAATAATGTATGTAAAGGTCTTTTTTACATTGGCTGACACATAATAAGTACACCCTTAACAAAATCCAACTACATTACATTGAATTTATACGACCTTCATCAGTGGTTTAGGTTGGATTTATAGAGCTCTTTAGACCTCATTAGTAGTCTCAAAATCATCTGAGATTGTCTAAGGAATATGTATGCCTTGGTTCCAGCCCCAGAATCTCTGAATCAACTGATCTGGTGAGAGCCTATAGAATCATTATTGTTAAAAAAAAAAAAAGAATCATTATTGTTGTTTTTCTAAATCTCAATGTGATTTCTCATATGCAGCAAGGGTTGAGAACCAAGGTAAGATTTTGAGATGTGTCTAAGGCTATAACACTTGGGTGAAATTAACATTCCCTGGTGTGAAGTCAGGCTTGCATGCTTTAAGAATAAGTCAGGCTATTGAATCTGAGCCTCCTAAAGCTCATCTCACCAATCTAGCTCTGCTTTCCATGCATTGTAATGAAGGATTTTTTTTTTCTTGCTGGGTGGTCAAGGGCACGTCACAAGCTTCACTGGTGGCACACTGCAATTGCAAAACCCTTGATTGTATATGTATCTGCTTCCTCTTAGTCCAAAGAGAAGTATATTCTTTCCTGTTTTTTTCTTTCTTTCTTTCTTTTTTCTATGCAACATTAATAGGGAGGTGGGTCATGCCCACACACTGCACTCTATAGAATGATTGTGAGGACAATATGCAATATGCCAACTTTCAAAGAAAAAAAGGGGGAAAAGAAAAAAAAAGTAATGTGGATTTAGAAAGGTTAATGTTTAATTGTTTGATCAATCTTATATACCTATATGTATTAATCTAAACTGATCCGATGATGAAAATATGTAATATAACCATTGTTAAATTTAAACAATAAAAGAATTGAAAAAAAAATAAAGAATAAGTCAGGGCCTTTAAAGCACAGTTGAAGAATGTTAAACAGTCACCTTGATCCAACCCCTGGGTGAGTAGTTGTCTGCTTTCCCTCGTCTTGTGAAGATATAACATTTCTTATATCAATAGAACTATAACTGGTAAAACTATAGTGTTCTTTTTTTATATTTCGCCCTGTGTAAATGCCACACCATAAGACAATTGGAACTCAATGGCTAATGGAATGAATAATTCAGTCTTGAAGAAATTAGAAGTACCATAAACATCCTTTTTTTCATTTGTACTTTGAGCTCAAGATGTTGCTTGGCAAATATATTTGAGACTCTCTCTCTGTCTCTCTCTGTCTCTGTCTCTGTCTCTCTCTCTCTCTCTCTCTCTGTGTGTGTGTGTGTGTGTGTGTGTGTCTCTCTCTATCTCTATCTCTCTGTCTTTCTGAGGTACCAGGGATTGAACTCAGGACCTTGCACTTGCCAGGCAAGCACTTATTCCACTAAGGTATCACCCTGATCCTCTATGTCATTTATTTGTGGTTACACAGCATCTTTTCCAGTGCCTTATAGAAAGTAGCTTTTTAATAATTATTTGTTGAATGAATGAATGAAATTAATATGGCTGCCACACAGATCAGTGGGAACGAGCTTAGCTGCCAGGACACATTCTACTTTAGAGATGTGGTTATTCATGTATAAAGCAATCCGCTTGTCTTTATAACACTAGGTTAATATTAATTAAAATAAATGTTGTAGTGAAGAATTCTCACATGTTCTGCAACATCAGGAGTCTCAACTAAACTTTAGGGGAGGTGGATTTGTGGCTGTGGGCTCATCTGACAGTACTAGTGATGCTTATTTCTTGAATATATACCTCTAAATCTATGCAAGTTGCCATCCTGATTATAAAAAAAGTAATTGGTCACAGTATTTAGTATCATGAGACCATAATCAATCATTTACTCTATAAGCTTAGACAGAGGTTGGGTTATTGATAGAATGGACATTTGCTTAGCCTGTTTTCTTGAGTTTATCTAACTCGGTCTTACTTTTGTGCTCACGTTTTTATTTGAGTTATAATTTGGAAAAAAGCTTTAAAGCAGCAGTGAAAATGTTCCCTTAATGGAGTCTTAGAAGCAGGCACATAAGCTGAAGCCAATCCACAATCCTTTATCCAAAACCCTTGGGGGCCCGCTGCATTTCAGAATTCTGAAAATTTTAGATTTTAGATAATATGGCACATATACCTATATTTCTTAACATCCATAATGGGTCTGGGCAAAACCCTATAGAAAATACGTTAATATTGCTACACTGAAATGGATGTATGTTCACATTAAGTATGACGAATAATGACCACAGATAGCCTTATGCCATTTGAGGACAATTTTTGGCCAGAAAATTAGTTTTTAAAACTTAAAGTTTTCTTAGCCTTTTGGATTTTGGACCTGTACATAAGAGAATATGGACCTATAATTGATGTTCCTTAATGGAAAGTGCTTAGAATAGTGGCCGGCACTTAGTGAGCATTACATAACCGTTATTTTTGTTTGTGTTATTACCACCTACACTGATGTATGCATCCTGGCACATCTAAGAAGAATGGGACTAAGCCAGGAGCAAAGACATCACTCCATCCACCCAATTATCACACACACTTGTAAATTTTGAAGTATAGGGAAGTAATTTTGTAAGAATATCTGACTCCAGACTCCAGCCAAGATTGAGTAGCCCATTTTACCCAGGTCCTGCCTTTCACACTTAAAAAGTACTAGTCATAACACAATAAATAAGCATGGAAAGAGCAGAACATGGGGAAAGAGTATAGACTAGTTTAGGACCTCTGGACTCAAAGATCTCCTGGCAATGAGTCCCCTAGATTTTTTCATTGCTTCTTATATATTTTGGATAAGGTGATGCAAAAATACCCATTCCAGAACTTCCAACAGGCATATACAGAAAGAGCTCCAAGAGATTCTTTCACCTCTAGCCAAAAGAATTTGAAACTGGTGCTGTCAAAAAATACAGTAGAGCTCTTCCTGTAAGCGGCCTGTGGTGTCCTGTGAAAATGGTTCGCTACTCTCTCGACCCAGAAAACCCTACAAAATCATGCAAATCAAGAGGCTCAAATCTTTGCATTCATTTTAACAATACACGTGAAACTGCCCAGGCCATCAAGGGTACGCATATCCAAAAGGCCACCAGGTATCTGAAGGATGTCACATTAAAGAAGCAGTGTGTGCCATTCCGACGTTACAATGGTGGAGTTGGTAGGTGTGCCCAGGCCAAACAGTGGGGCTGGACACAGGGTCGGTGGCCCAAAAAGAGTGCTGAATTTTTGTTGCTCATGCTTAAAAATGCAGAGAGGAATGCTGAACTTAAGGGTTTAGATCTAGATTCTCTGGTTATTGAACATATCCAGGTGAACAAAGCACCCAAGATGTGCTGCCATTCTTACCGAGCTCATGGTCGGATTAATCCATACATGAGCTCCCCCTGCCATATTGAGATGATCCTTACTGAAAAGGAACAAATTGTTCCTAAGCCAGAGGAGGAGGTTGCACAGAAGAAAAAGATATCCCAGAAGAAACTGAAAAAACAAAAACTTATGGCACGGGAATAAATTAATTATAAAATAAATGCAAATAAAATTAATGTTGCTGACTGTTAGTAAAAAAAAAATACAGTAGAAAAGAAATTGAAAATGCCTTTCCTACCTATACTAAGCTCCAACTGAAAAACTTCCCTGGTTTCTACAGTTTTAGCAAAGCTAAGTAAGGAACTTGTCTTTCAACCTTCATGGAGTGGAATCAGGAAGTGTTCTGGTTCCTCTGTCTCAGTACTGCCAGTAGAGCATAGCATGGAGCTCAACCTCCATTTTTTGAGACAGCAATGAAAATACAGAAAGCGTGTGTGAGTGTGTGTGTGTGTGTGTGTGTGTGTGTGTGTGTGTGTGCTCAATGGGTCTAGTCTGCATTGATTTGCTAACCATGGTGAGTTCAGTGTGACTGAGTAGGGAGATCAATCTCCACCTCTACCCAGCAAAAACAAGGTGGAATGAGGCAGTGTGTGACAGTGACTTGCTTTTGTTGCAGAAGCAAGAGGGGCTGATCTTCCACCGCAGTCATCTGCAATGAGACAACGGGAATGACTGCTCCTCATTGCTGGGCCAATACGAAGCATCTGCCTTCATGTGCACCCACACACCACACCTAAGCAGAACTGCTGACTGCTAACAAAGATGATAGTATAAAACCCACACTCTTGGCCCGGCGGGATGGCTCAGTGGTCTAAAGCGCTTGTTTGGGAAAGCTTGGGCGGCTTCAGGGACCGCGGTTCGATCCCCCGGCACCACATGCTGCGCCAGCCCTGCCCTCTGGACGGGCTGAGCCGGCCATAAAAATGAGTGAATAAACAAATAAAGGTTCTGAAACAAGAAAAAATAAATAAATAAATAAATAAATAAATAAACAAAAAAACCCACACTCTTCTGATATTCTACCCCAGATGTCCAGGACACAATTTAAAAAAATAACCCTCATCACACCAGAGCCAGGATGATATCTGTGGAGTGAGAGCAGACAAGTAACAGATGCCAAAGTTGAGAGGACTCCAATGTTGGAACTATCAGAATTGTTTTAAAATAACAACAATAGGAAAGACTTAAAAAAGCAATTATGAATTACCTTGAAATAAATAAAGAAGAAAATTTCAACAAGAGAATAAAAGTTATACAGAAAAACTAAATGGAAACTATTGAACCAGAAATACTTAAACATTAAAAACTCACTGGACATATGCAATAGTATTTTGGAGACAACAGAGGGAAAAAATCAGTGAGATAAAAGACAGATTTTTAAAAATAAAATAAAATAAAATTTAATTTATTTATTTATATTTTTCAGCTTTCTATTTATTTTTTTTCTTTTAATAAGAAACAACAATGTGACATTTTCAAAAACACGTTAGTAGTACATTCCCAATAATTGATACAATGAATATTGTTGTCCTTGTAGCAGTTATACACGGTACAGGATATAGACAGGACAATTTTTCTAATCATTATTGGTACAAAATTTTCTTCTCAGTGAACTAAGAGAAAGTAGTTGTATAGATAGTCCAGTATTCCATAATCACAGTGGAGTACTGGAAGAACTAACAATGTTGGAAGCTGTTGACTTAAGCCTTTTACAGCTCAGCATACTAATCTAGCTTTACATTTTATGCCTTGTGGTTAAACTTTTCTGCTGGGTGGTTAAGGAAAAGTTAAAGCAAGACTTGTATAGCAAAACATGTAACTTTTGTATCTCTCAACGTCAGTCAAATCCTCTCGGGATTTACTTTGCAACCATGTGCAGTGCTTTGTAGAATTGTTGTCAGTGTCAGGTGTCTGGATGAGTCACGGCCATGACTGGACAAGTTTGCTCTCTGTGAAAGCCCAAGAGGTTTTCTCTCTAGGTTACTCTCCTTAGGCACACTATACATCATCAATCCCTTTTCTCTGTAGCCCCATAATCTCCTTGAACAGAAAATTTGGAAAACCACTGAGTTATACCATGTTATAGCACAGGTTCTCTTATGTCCTGAGTCCTCACTGACCTTGAAGGGCTAGAGCCAAAATATTGGCAATCCTTGCAGCCAATCTTTTTCTCTAAGTTTTGGTCTGTAAACTTATATTCTTAACCCTCCAGAAGAGAAAAGCTCAGTGATAGTATTACTCTATAACATAGGTATTTGAGCTTAACATCACTATCTTTCTGAATATCAAACATCTTACACTTAACTTGGAATCAGTATTTTCCATCAATTATTGATACTCTAATAAATTCCTATACAATGTAATAAAAGCAGTTACACACTGTACATAGACATTTAGAAATCTAAGTATATATAAAATAGTAGCTGGTCAAATGTATAGCATTTTTCCTAGTCTCTTACTGTCATTTAACACCCTTTTTAAAGGCTGTTTTGTAAACCAATCACTTACTTGAGAGAGAGTATAGCAGTAACTGCAATTACATTAGAAGCAGCACAAATTTTTATACAATGGAATATTATGCAGCCATAAACAATAATAAACTAAAGACTTCAAATACAAGTGGATGTATCTTGAACATATGCTCATAAGTGAAATAAACCAGACCTACATGTGTAAATATCATAAAGTCTCCCTAGTATAAGAACTCAAAGAAGAAATAAAAATGGAAACGCATAACACAGCTGAATGGAAACCAAGGACTTAAACATTAAATGACAAAGTGACTGCAAACAGAAAAGATAGGAAACATGGCAGGAGCAACACCATGCACTTATATACAGGATGTATTAGATAATGGTCCTAACAGCCACCAAAATATTCTTCACACTGAAGATAACAATGGGCAACACTAAAACTATACTTGGAATGCCTGTCATTCTTGTCTTTTAGATTTGTGAAAGACAGACTGATGGCAGTTACCCAATCTGAACAGCAGAGAAATAGGAGGAAAAGTAAACAGAGCATCAGGAACCTGTAGGACAATGATGCAATATCTCACATTTGTTTCACAGGATTTGTAGGAGAAGAAACAACACGAGATTAAAAATATTTGAAGAAATAACACCTGAAAATCCCCCAAATTTATAAAAGGATATAATTTTACAGATTCAAGAAACTAAGCAAAACCCTCATAGGATGATCATAAAGCAATACACAAGAAGACATATAATGAAACTCCTGAAACCTACAGGCAAGGAAAAATACCTTCAAAGTACATGGAAGAAAAATGTGATAGTATTTAGAGAAGAGTATTGTATGTCACTTGAAACCATAAAAGCCAGCCAGAAATGGTTCCAAGAAAAGTGGTTCTTTGAAAAAATAGCAAAATTGTAAATGTCTAGAAAGACTGATGTAGGAAAGAGATGACAAATCACCTAAATTGGTAATTAAAGAGCATTACTATAGATCCTATAGCCATTGGGAGGATAATGAAAGAGTGCTAAAGCCACTTTATACATGAGTAAGTCAATATCTCAAGAAGTGTGAACCATCAAAACTCACCCAATACAAGAGGTAGTCTGAATTGTTCTATTACTACTAACAAAACTTCTACAAAAGAAACCTCCATGAGGACTTGATATTAAAACAAGATAGAGATAGAAGTTAAGAAGAAAGGAAGGAAGGAAGGAAGGAAATGAGGGAGAGAAGAAGAGAAAACTACATTTTTAATTAATTTCTACAATTGGTAGGTGATAGGGCGTTAGTTTTACTCTTCTGCATGTAGACATCCAGTTGCCTAGCGCCGTTTATTGAAAAGGTTATCATACACATTTGTACATATTGTGTCACTTCTAATGTGGGAGAAAGCCAACATATGAGTAAGGAGCAAAAAGAGGATAGATTTTAGGAAGTGGAAAGCACTTGTTCAAATGCGAAGGGGAGCAAGAGATTGAGGGTAGGATTTACTTTTTTTTTCTTGCAGAACCAGGGTTGGAACTCAGGCCCTTGCTGTTGCCAAGAAAGCACTTATTCTACTGAGGTAGGATTTAAAGAAAAAATAATTGAAGGAAAAAAATGACAGTGAAACTTCTGTAAGTGGGAAGATGATGGATTAGAGGGAGGGAGGGGAAGGGGACAAATAGGAGTCTAGATGCAGTATGTACACATAGCATCCCCATGATCAATGTGCTCATTGTGCACTGCAAGTGTGCACATACGTGCACTTGATCTCTCAAAGCAAAAAAGGAAGTGAAAGATGATGCTCTTGCCAACATATGTGCTCAGTTTCTTTAAAAGACATTACTTCACTGTAGATGCATGGGTTTACTTCTATGTATTCTACTCCATTTCATTGTTCTGTATGTCTATGTTCATGCCAGTTCCATGTTGCTTTGGTTAGTGCAGCTTTGTAGAATATTTTGAAGACAGGTAGTACCACGCCTCCTACTGTATTCTCTTTGCTCAGGATTGCTCTCACTCTTAGGGTTTTATTTTTTGGTTCCGTACTCACTTTAAGGTCTTTTCCTATTTCAGTGAAGAACATCATTGGCGTTTTCATAGGAATATTGTTGATTCCATACATTGCTCTGGACAGTAAAGATATTTTAACAATATGGAACTCTGTTAACCCATGAACATGGGATTTCTTTCAACTTTTGTGTCCTCTTCAATTCCTTCCATCAGTATTTTACTTTTTCATTGTGGAATTCTTTCACTTTTTTGATGCAAGTTTTTAAAAAGGTTTGTGTTTTTTGCTACTAGGACTCAAACTCAGGACCTCATGTCTGCCAGGCAGACACTATGCCACTGAGCTATATCCCCAGACCTGTTATTAGGTATTTTTGTTGTAGCAATTACAAATGAGATTGCTTTCTTGATGTCTATTTCAAGTAATTTGTCTTTAGCATATAGCAATGGTAATGATTTTTATATGTCGACTTTGTACCTGCAACAACCCAAGTATCTATCAAGTAACAGATGAAAAAAGAAAACATGGGACATATATGCACAGTGTAATACTATTCAGCCATTGAAAAGGAAATTCTTTTGTTTGCAACAACATGACTATTTGAAGATTATTAGGTTAAGTGTAATACGCCAGGCACATGCAAGTACCATGTGATAACATTCATATATTGAGAATGTATGAAAGTTGATTCTACAAATATTTAAACCAGTGTTTACCCGAGACTGAAAGAGTAGCAAGTGGAGAATAAGGAAGAGGTTATTGAATGGGTACTGAGATAAAAACATTAAGTTCTCATGTGCTATTCACAGTAAGGTGACTACAAATGACAGTCACATTGGCACTGCATATCTTAAAAACATAGACAAAGTATTTAGAACACATGTATGTATTTTGAATATTCTCACCACAAAGACAAAGTAAATATTCAAGAATATATGTATGCCTAACCTGATTTAAACACCACACAGTGTATGCACATATCTAACCATCACACAATATCCCATAAGTTATAAAATTCTTATATTCCATGAACCAGTTAGCATAAGAAAACCATGTTTTCTTTTGTGAACACTGATGCAAAAATATTCAAGAAAACATTAGCAAACTGAGCTCACATCAAAGACCATAAAGGATTATTCTAGCAGTGTGAGATTGTGACAGCATTTGAAAATCACTGTATATAATCCACCACAATAATAAACTAAAAAGAAAATTACATAATTAAACCAATTTAGATATAAAAGGCATTTGATGAATACAACATGCATTCATGATTTAGAAAACACTTAACAAACTGATATTAAATGGCCTTTCTTTAATTTGGTTAATAGAATTTACAAAAATATAACTACTGCTACTGTCCTGAATAATAATAAATGATTGCTTTTCCTCAAAGATAAGAAATAAAGCAAAAGGAATGCACTCTCACCACTCTTATGCAGCATGGTCTTGGAAGATCTAACCATTGCAAGCCAAGAAAGTAAAATAAAGGCATAAAGCTTCGCAATGAAGACAAAAAGTATCTTTATTGAATACTACACACCTGTTTACATAGAATATGTCAACTAATATTTTTAAATGCCTATGAAGTTTTAAAACCCACCAAAAGATTGAGTTTAATTTTTTAATACAAGACTAACACGAGAAATTCACATTTCTAGAAGACGGGAGCAAGTACTGTATGTAAAAATGTACATGTAAAACATAATAGCACTTGCAATCACTCTAAAGAAAATGTAATACTTAGATAAAAATCTAAGAAAAATAATCAGAATTTCCATACTGGAAATTACAAAATAATGATCTAAAGAATAAAAAAAAAAAACTAAATGCAAAGACATACTACTTATTCATAGATTGGAAGACAACGTATAGTAGAGATTTCAATTCTACTAAGCTTATGTATAGATTAAATATATTTCATATCCAAATCCCCAGAAGATATATAGAAATATATGGTTATATAGAAATATATATAGATATTATAGAAATATATACGGATTATAGAAATATATAGAGATATTATAGAAATATATAGAGAGATATTACAGAAATATATAGTTATTACAGAAATATATAGAGACATTATAGAAAAATACTTACAAATGCGTTTGGAAGAACAATACCAGGGGTACCAATATATTTATATTGGGGATTGAGCCCATGACCTTGTACTTGCAAGGCTGGCACTAATACCACTGAGCTATCTCCCTGGCCCAGGAAAGCCAAAAGAACTACAACAGCTAAATCAGTTATGGAAAACAATATAGTGGAAAGAATTTCTCTACCTATGGTTCTGACTTATTGTATGATTACGGAGGCTAAGGCAGTGCCATATTGCCAGTTGGTGTCACATGCCAGTAGAATAGAACAAGAATCTTAGCATAGGTGATGTAAATATGTTCAATTTATTTTGCAACAAAGTTGAAAAACCAGTTCATCAGAGGAAGAATAATTTTTGAACAAATGGTGCCAGAACAGTTGTCCATTCTGTACTCACAAAAAGTGAATGACAAACTAAACCTCACATGACATACTCAAATTAACTGAAAATGGACAATAGGTTTAGAAAAAATGTGAAATTACTTGTAAACTTAGAAAAAACCCTTTGTTTTCTAGAACTAAAGAGTTCTTAAACAGGATTTATACAGGAAAAAATAAAGTTCATCAAAATCAAAACTTTTCTCAGGAATGGTTCTGTTAAGAGAATGAAAAGGTCAAATAGAGACTTGGAAAAATAATTAAAAAGTGACTAATTTCCTAAGGCCATCATAAAATATCATCACAAATTCAGTGCCTTAAGAGAATAGAAATTTATTCTGTCACAGCACTGGAAGCCAGAAGCTCAGCATGAAGCTGTCAGTCAGCCGTGCTCTCTCTCAAGGCATCTAGGGAAAGGATTCTTCCTTACTACTTTCTAATTTCTGGTGGTTTCGGACCAGTTTTGGAGTTCATGGGTTACAGATGCGTTAGCCCAATCACTCTTTCCTTTATTATATGGTGTTCTTCCTGTGAATATTCCTGCACTTTGTACTTCTCCTAAGAGCACTCCTCCACTAGAATAGGGCCCACTAAAATCCAGAATCACCTCATTTTCACTTAGTTATATCTTCCAAGGCCTTATTCCCAAATAAAGTCACATTCACACCTACTAGGGTTTTGGACTTGAGCATACCTTTTGGGGTACAAGGTTAAGGCCACAACATATGTCATACATTCAACAAACTCCTTTTATTCATAATATAAATTCCACTAAAAATACTATCAAAATTCAGTAACAACAAGAAACCCACAATCAAGGTAATTATAAAATGAGCAAAGACAAGAACAGATATTTTACCAAAGAGATCTGGATTAAAATAAGCACAGGAATAAATGCTCACTATCAATAGCCATTAGGGAATTACAAATTAAAACCAAAATGAGATATCATAACATGCCTATTAGAATAGATAAAATTTTAAAACATGTTAATACTAAACGTTGGTGACATTTGTAGAAATTGAATCACATTTTTATAATAGAGAAAGCAACATGGTACAGACTTTTGGAAAACAATTTTGGTTCCTCATAGATTTAAACATACACTAATCAAATAGCCCAGCAAGTGCTCTGGTCATAAAAAAGTACAAACTTATGTCCATGTAAAAATTGAACATAAATTTCATTGCAGCTTTATCTGTAATCGCAAAGTGCTGGAATAGTGCCAATGAAACTTATGGTTTGCACGGAATAGGAACAGATGTGAGTTCAAATCCAGGAAGGTAGCACATATGTTTGCATAGTGGATACAGTTCTATATGTATCTTGATTGTGGTGGTGTCTATGTGAATCTAGGCTTGAGGTAAAATCTCATAGGGCTATATGCTTAAACAGTGGTGAAAGGTTGGAGACACAACTTAGTAGAATAAGCCTTTGACTGGCAAACGTAAGATCCTGAGTTCAATCCCCAGTATCACGAAAAACAAACAAACAAAAAGTGGTGAAAGTTGAATAAGGTCTTTATTAGCTTTCCCATAATGCCTGACGTCCACAACTGAAATAAGAGGTTTAATTCAGTTTATGTTTTAAGGAAGTTCAGTCATTGCCAGCTGATTCCAAGGCAGAGGCATCATCTGGGAAGGACTCTATGAAACAAACCTGCTCCGGTCACGATGAACAAGAAAGCAAGCAGGAAAACAGTGGTGGAACAAAAGGAGGTGGACCATAGAGTCCAAGTTACACATCCAGAATCCACTCAGACACACAAAGGAATGTCATTCCAAAAATATTGCAAGTCAATCAAATTGGCGCTTCAGTTTACCTGCCACAAAGTCTTCAGTCGACAGTGCTATACCAATATGAACTTTCTGTTTTTAATAGTTTTCTATAGCTATGGTATATTGTCTTCCAACATTGGAGAAAAGAAGGCAGGAGGTATGCGGAATTCTTTCTACCATTTTGGTAACTTCTTGTATGCTCATTTCAGATTTATTTATTTTTTCTCTTAGTCTCTTTTCTTCTTGTTTTTTTTTAACAATAATGAATACATTGCATATTGTCTTCATTGTAATTCAGAGTACAAGAGGCAGACATGATTTCTTGTCTAAACATAATTAGTACAGAAACTTTTTTCACTGCACAAAAAGAAAGTAGCTGAATATGTAGTCCAATACTCCCTAACAGTAGTGGATTATGAGCTCATCTGGCATTATCAGGGGCTGCAAACTTGAGCCTTTTACAACTCAGCATATTAATATGGCTTTCCTGTTTATACCTCATGGTTAGACTTTTCTTCTGGATAGTTAAGACCAAGGTCAAGCAAGGTCTATGTTTCAAAGAGTATGTAACTTTTGTATCTGACAAGGTCAGTCAAGTCCCCTCAGGATTTACCCTGAAACCAAGTACTGCAGTTTGCAGAACTTTTGTCCATGGAAGCCATCTGGAAGAATCATGGCCATTGCTTGACCAATTTGCTCTCTGTGAAAGCATGAAAGAATGTTTTCTCTCTAGGTGACTCTCCTTGGGCACACTGTACATCATCAGTCCCTTTCTTCTGCGGCCCCATAATCTCCTTGAACAGGAAATTTCGAACTCCACTGAGTTATATGCTGTTACAATACGGTTCTTTTATGTCCTGTGTCCTCACTGACCTTGATGAGCTAGCGCCAAAATATTGGCTATACTTATATTCCCTCTTTTGTTTCTATTTGGTCTGTGAACTTAAGTTGTTAACCCTCCAGAAGAGAAGCTTAATAATATTATTCTCTATAACATAGGCACTTGAGCTTAACATCACTATCTTTCTGAATATAAAACACCTTAGACATAACATAAAGCAGGTATTTTCCATCAATTGTTGATATTCTAAATCTTAAATCCCTATAGAATGTGAAAAGAACTGTTGTTAGAACTGTTGTTCTACAAGGTACATTCTATGGTCTCAAATTTAATCCTGAGGGGATTTGACCCTGGAAGATACAAAAAATAATAATAATAATGAATGTTTTGTTATACAGGTCTTGCTTTGACTTGCCCTTGACCACCCAGCAAGAAAAAAAAAAAAAATCCTTAATTACAGTGCATGGAACGCAGAGCTAGATTGGTGAGATGAGCTTTAGGAGGCTTAGATTCAATAGCCTCCAACGTCACAAGCTTCACTGGTGGCACACTGCAATTGCAAAACCTTTGATTGTATATGTATCTGCTTCCTCTTAGTCCAAACGGAAGTATATTCTTTCCTGGTTTTTTTT
>PVJA010048539.1:0-14008 GCA_004027025.1 Myocastor coypus
TACTCTTACATGAAACAAATCAGACCTATACATAAACAGTGTTATTATGTCCTTAGTGTGAGAACTTGGAAGGAGAAATGAAATCTGCAGAGTATAATAGATACTGGGAAAAAAGAATGAACTCATTCAAAAGGAAAAAGTTACTGAGTTGAGGGCAGGAGAGGGAGTAAGGTATATACTTTATCTAGGTATGTAAGCAGGATGGTTTGGACAACTGTACTGTGCATTTCTCCTGGACTATGGAAAGAAGCAGTCAGTGTTTTCATTTCTTTTTCCTCCTTTATTAATCATTTGTACATTTTCCTCTTAATTTCTTACACACTTCTTTTTTGAATTTTACATGCATTTATCTGGTAATATGAATAATTGGTTGGAAGACAGCACTGTATTACAGCAAATACTATGAAATTCACATTATTTTGCATTATGGTTTTTATCTAGTTGCCCCCCCCCCCCAGTCTTATGTAAATCACGAGGTAGTTGCAGTTGAGGAGCAATGTGTAGCTCGAAGGGCAGGGGCAGAGAACCAGGGTGGGACCAGAGAGGTGTGAACTGTTAAACTGACAGCATGTGCCTCCCCGTACCCCCCAGGTATGGTGACCTCTCGGAGGTATGGAGCAGATCATCCTATACAGGGCAGCATTGCAGCCTGTCTTCCAAACCCTGCAGCATGGGACAGCAGTGTCTTAAAGTCTTGCTATGTAATTCAGACTGCTTTGAACTATGAAACCTCCAGTTACTGTGAGCTAAATAGACCTTTCCTTTCCAAAGCTTGAGTGTCAGGTGTTTCTCCCAGCAATGAAAGAAGAGTTACTAAGACACTTTTTGAAGTGAATTTTCACATCACTTTTAATTGTTTCTGTTTTAATTCTAAGTTGTGCTCACTTAAAAACTTTTTTAAGAACAGGAAGTTACTAACTTAAAAGTCATATTTTCAAGCTATTGCTATATCTTGCTGAGGTTTTTTTCTGTGTGTTCTTTTTAAGAGGGGGCAATTCTCTCTTTAGGCTTAGTGTACATTTTTAAATCAAGAAATTGTGTTGAATTTTGTGAATAGCTTTTTTCAGTTGAGATCATTGTCTGACTTTATTTTTTCTGCTAATGTGGTATATCTGTTGATTGATTTTGTATATTGAATCATCATTCTTCCACCCCAGAATGCAAGAGTGGGACATATTCTACTTTATCATGGTATATGGTTGTTTCAATATCCTGTTGAAGGTTTAGTTGAGGAAATCTTTTTTTTTTTTTTTTAATCAATATTCATTGGGAATTTTAGGTTGTAGTTTTCTCTGTAGTGGTGATGGTGAACTTTCAGAGCTTTCAATGGTACAGCCTACTGCAGCACATGGACCATAGGTTCACCACCATTGTCTCATAGGGTCTGTCTGCTTTTGCTATCAGTGTAGTGCTGACCTTATCAAAAGATCTTGTTTCTTTCATGGCCACCTTTTTTGAAAAGTCTGAGGATTGGAGTTAATTCACTCATTGTTTATGACACAGTGAACCATTTGGTCCTTGGCTTTTCTTTGCTGAAAAGCTTTTGAGTACTGATTCAGTATAGTTACAAGTTGTAGCTCTTTGAGATACTGTTTCTTCATTACTCAGTTTTAGTAGGTTATTTCTAGGAATTCATCTAGAAGTTTCTTCTAGGTTATGTAATTCATTGATACATAATTCTTTCAGTGGCTTCAGTTATAAGATCATTTTTCCTTTCCGAATTTTTTTCTTTTCTGATGTGATTCTCCTGTGTTTGTTTCTACTAATTTTGTTGATCTTTTTAAAAGTCTCAGTTTTGCCATTTTTTCTTGTGTTTTTCCCTGTTCTGTATTTTTTTTTTTTTCATTCTGTTGACTGTTGGCTTAATTTGTTCTTATTTTTCTAGTTGTTATATTTTGATTATTTTCCTAGTTCCTTAAGGTACAAAATTAGATTACATAAGATCTTTCTTAATTTTTAATGTAGACATTTACTGCTATGGCATTGGTTTCGCTATATGCTGTAAACTTTGGTTATGTGATATTTTTGTCTCAAAGTACTTTCAACATTCCCTTTTGATTTTTCCCTTATTTTATTTAAGAATGTATTATTTAATTTTCATGTTTGTCAATTTTTTCAGTTTTCCTTCTATCTTCATTGCTGTTTTCCATTGCAGTCACAAAAATACTTGGTACTTTGAATCATCTTAAACTTGTCAATAACAACTTTGTGAACTCACATGTATTCTGTCCTACATTATGTTTTCTGTGCACCTAAAAGGAATGTGTATTTTGCTGCTCTGGACAAGGTGTTCTATAAATATCTGTTCACCTTATTTGGTCTATAATGTTCTTAAAGTCTAGACTATATTAATTTTCTGCCATCTGTAAATTGTTAAACAATGGAGTATTGAAATTGCCTGTTGTGTAGTTTCCCTTTTTAGTTCTGTTGACATTGGCTTATGTGTAGGTATGCTGCTGTTAATGAATATACAATTACAATTGTAACTTTCAAATGAATTTTATGTATAATCCATTTTGTCTTATCCAAGAGAAGTATATCTGCTCATGCTTTTCTTTGATTTTTTTTTTTTTTTTTTGTCTTTTTGAGACAGGGTCTGGCTATGCAGTTGAGGCTGGTCCTGAGCTCACTTTTGTAGCCCAGGCTGGTCTCGAACTCACACCGATCCTCCTGCCTCAGCCTCCCGAGTGCTGGGATTACAGGCGTGCGTCACCACGCCCGGCTTTTCTTTGATTTTTATTCTTTTCCTTTCAGCCTAAAGTGAGTCTCTTATAGGTAGTATATAGCTGGATTTAAAAAAATAATAATCCAGTCAGCCTCAGTATCTTTTTAATTTTTCTACTATTGATATAAAAACTTGTTATTGAACTGAGAAAGTAATTGTATACATAGTCCAATATTTCATAACCGTAGTCAGTTATTGGCAGAACTGGCAATGTCAAAAGCTGTAGATTTATGCCTTTTATAGCTCAACATTCTAATCTAGCTTTACTTTTTATACCTCATGGTTAAACTTTTCTGCTGGGTGCTTAAGAGCAAGTTAAAGCAAGACCTGTATAACAGAACATGTAATTTTTGTATCTCCCAAAGTCAGTCAGATCCCCACAGGTTTACCTTGAAACCATGTGTAGTGCTTTGTAGATCTGTTGTCAGTTATATCTAAGATGTTTGATATTCAGAAAGACAGTGATGTTAAGCTCAAGTACCTAAGTTATAGAGTAATGGTATCTCTAAGCTTCTCTTCTGGAGGGTTAAGAACATAAGTTTACAGACCAAAAATTAGAGAAAAAGAAGGGCTGCAAGGTTAGCCACTATTTTGACCTTAGCCCTTCAAGGTCATTGAGGACTCAGGACAGAAGAGAACCTGTGCTGTAACATTCCTATAACTCAATGGTGTCCAGAATTTTGTGTTCAAGGAGATTTTGGGGCTACAGAGGAAAGGGATTGATGATATATATAGTATGTGTAAGGAGAGTCACCTAAAGAGAAAACATTCTCTCAGGCTTTCACAGAGAGCAAACTGGTGAAGCAATGGCTATGACTCATCCAGATGGCTGACATTGACAGCCTCAATATCTTTTGATTGGGAAGTTTAAGTCACTTATATTTAAATTGCTGAAAGAGAATGACTTGTTTTTTTGGTGGAACTGGGGATTGAACTTAGGCCCTTGCGCTTGCTAGGCAAGTGCTTATTCTGCTCAGCTATCTCTCCAGCCCTGGGAATGGCTTGTTTTCTATCTTGTGGATGTTTTGTTTCTGTTTTCCTTTCTTTCTGTTTTTGTCTTCCTTTACATTCTGTTGATCTTTTGGTATTACCATTTCATTCTTGTTTTTTATATATTTTCTATAAATATCTTTGTTGTTAGTATGGGACTTACATAGAAATACTGTACAACAACCTGTTTGAAGCTGATACCTTCAATTGCATATGAAATCTCTACTTCCACTCTCTCCTATTTTATGTTGTTGGTATCATAAATTACATCCATTCATATTGTGTATTTAACATATTTTTGTGGTTATACTTTTTAAATTCTATACTAAAATTAAGTGATTCATTAAAATTATCTCATTTTCTCAAAGAATTTATAGAACTTATTGTTTGTTAGACATTTTTGTGACAGAACTCTAAATTTTTAAAATTATGAAAAACCTTTTTAATAGTGAAATTTTATATAAGTTGGATAAACCTAACATTATTTTTCTTGTTTAAACAGAGTTCTGAAATTGGTGGTTCTCATATAGAAGAAGCCCTTGAGCCTATAATATTCTGAAAAATCAGTTCAAAAGATCCCAAAGTACAAAAGGTAAAGATAGGTGCATCTTAGAAGGCACCATACAATGACATATTTCCAAAATATTGTATAAAAGAACCTATAAACACTTCGACACACAAATTTGAGCAGTGTTTTATTTAAAATTTTTCTCTTTTGTGTTAATGTCTCCCAAAATAATTACTGTGCAACAGTTATGTCCAGACACTCTAGGATAATTGATATACAGTGGTAAACAAGATAAAAGCCATCTGTGCTCTCATTAGGGTTGTGTTCTAGAGAAAGACAGTTAACAAATGAAGAATTTGTGATCAGTACTGTATAGGGAATTTAAAGAAATAATATGTTAGAGACTTTGTGACTACTTTCACTAAGTAATCAGAAAAGGTTCATAGTGGGCTGGCGAGATAATGCAGTAGTCTAAAGCACCTGCTTAGGCAACAGCAGGGAACAGTAGTTCAATCCCCAGCACCACATGCTGTACCAGCACCACCCCCAGGGCAGGCTAAGCTGGCCATAATATATATAAAGTTAAAAAAAAAAAAAAAATCATTGTATTTGAGAGTGGAATGGCAAGAAAGTGCCAGATATGTGCAGAATAAAAGAGTAAATCTTGTAAAAGAATAAGTCTTTTATTTACAGTCTGCTATGTTTCTCAGCAGTGGAACAAGAGTGATCATGGTATGCTTGAGGAGTAGAGAAAGGAGGTGTGACTGAAATATGGTAAATAATGGATAAAGTACATTAGTCAGTACTTACTTGAGCCAAATACAAAAGAGTACAAGAGATCTGTTAGAATGCTAGAGACCTGAAGCATCCAGCTAAATGCCTAGGTAGAGCCCAAAACAATTTCCTCCATGAGTCTACCTGGAGGCCTAGAGCCCATGATAGTTTCTCATGCAATTTTATATCAAGGAACTGCACTGAGGAGGCTGAAAGGCCAGTAGTAGAAGTTCAAATGTCTCTCCAGCCAGGTGAAGGATATGTGCTTGCAGGGTGAAGGATCTGCACTGGAACCAGCAAGAAATACTCAAGCCAAAGCCCAGGACTTCCCATCCCCAAGAGAATAGCAGGGCAATAAGAATAGCCAACTTTGGCCTTTCGGCCAGAACTATCTTCCAGTAAATTGTCAAAATGACTAACACAAAGGGCAAGAGGAGGGGAACCCGTTATATGTCATCCAGGCCCTTTAGAAAACATGGGGTGGTTCCTTTGGCCACATACATGCGAATCTACAAAAAGGGTGACATTATAGACATCAAGGGAATGGGTACTGTGCAAAAAGGAATGCCTCACAAATGTTACCATGGCAAAACAGGAAGAGTCTACAGTGTTACCCAGCATGCTGCTGGCATTGTTGTAAACAAGCAAGATACTTGCCAAGAGGATGAATGTACATATTGAGCATATTAAACATTCAAAAAGTCGTGATAGCTTCCTGAAACATGTCAAGGAAAATGATGAGAAAAAGAAAGAAGCCAAAGAGAAAGGTACTTGGGTTCAACTGAAGCACCAGCCCGCCCCTCCCAAAGAAGCGCACTTTGTGAGGACCAATGGGAAGGAACCTGAGTTGTTGGAACCTATTCCCTATGAATTTATGGCATAAACTGGGATGTAGTTCTGCCATTCACCACCTAATTGACAGCTTAAGTGTTCTATGTCCTGTATAAAAATAAAATTGCCCTGTGTTGTAAGGGTGATTTTCTTAGTTGAAGAGGTATGTGGTGCCTTCTTACCTCAAACATATCTCAGCAGATTTTCACTGTAGTGAGTAATTGTGTCTGGTCTTTACTCTTCAATGTTTTCTTGCTGAAAAGTATTGCTGAGGTATTGTGCAGGTATATATCCAAATATTTATAAAATATTTATATTGGCTTGAAGATCTTATAAATCACCATTGGGAAAAGATGTATCCAAATAAATGGAAGTCACTTAAAAAACAAATGTAAGTCCATTTCAGTTAAATTGTTTAAAACACCAAAAAAAAAAAAAAAGAATAGCCAACTTTGTATCATGAAAATGAAGTCATGGTAGGTTTCTCCAAGAAAATCAATGGCATACGGTCTTTCCCTCTTCTCCCTTTATATGGTTCTGCAACTGTCTTCAGGTGGGTCTTTAACGCTACACTGACCTAGTCCACCAGACATTCTCAATTAAGTTGACCATTGGCTAATCCACCACAGAAAATACATGGAGAGGAGAGTACATGGAGGCCAGATTGAAAAACAAAATTGAGACAGAAACACATTTCTTTAAGAGAGTCAAATATTCTGAAATGACTATGATACTTAGATCACCTTTAAAATCTGAAGAAATGTCAAAATGATAGTGTGAATATATGACTGCAGTTGAAAATATTTAATGAATGAATAGAAGTGATCAAGCAATTATAGGGCATTTCTGCGGTGGTTGTGGCAGCACTCTCCCAGGCCTTCTCCCACAGGTGTAGAATGGCAACCCTTAAGGCGAAGCTCATCACCTCCATTACAAAAGAGGATGCTGGGGTGTCAAACAACAACATCACCATAGTGGGTGTGGGGCAAGTTGGTGTGTGCTACTAGCATTCTTGGAAAGTCTTTGGCTGACAAACTTCTCATTGTGTACATTTTGAAAGATAAACTTAAAGGAAAAATGATAGATCTTCAGCAAGGAAACTTGTTTCTTCAGACATCTAAAGTTGTGGCAGATACAGATTACTCTGTAACTGCCAACTCGAAGATTGTGATGGTGACTGCTGGAGTCCATCAGCAAGGAGGGGAGAGTCGCCTCAATTAGATGCAGAGAAACTTGAATGTCTTAAAGGTCATTGTTCCTCAGATCATCAAGCACAGCCCTGACTGCATCATCATTGTGGTTTCCAACCCAGTGGCTATTCTTACCTATGTTACCTGGAAACTAAGTGGATTGCCCAAGCACCATGTGATTGGAACCACATGCAATCTGGATTTGGCTTGATTTCACTATCTTATGGCCGAAAAGCTTGGCATTCATCCTAGCAGCTGCCCAGAGTTGACTCGACTGCAGCCATCTGGAGTGGACTGAATGTAGTGGATGTTTCCCCCCAGGATCTGAATCCAGAAATGGGCATGGACAATGACAGTGAGAACTGGAAGGAGGTGCATACGATGGTGGTTGAAAGTGCCTACGAAGTCATCAAACTAAAAGGGTACACCAACCGGGCCATTGGCTTGAGTGTAGCTGACCTTATTGAGTCCATCCTGCAGAATCTATCTAAGATTCACCCAGTGTTATCCATGGTCAAGGTCATGTATGGTAGTGAGAATGAAGTCTTCCTGAGCCTTCCCTGCATCCTGAATGCTCAGGGATTGACCAGTGGCATCAATCAGAAGCTGAAGGATGAAGAGGTCACTGAGCTCAAGAATAATGCACATACCCTGTGGGACATCCAGAAGGACCTGAAAGACCTGTGACTACCATGTTCTAGGCTGTAGAAGTTTAAAAACTACCCTGTGACTAATCCCGAGCCTTTAGCCTCCATTCACATCCACAGGTCACAGTTTGCTTCTTCCTTAATATCTAATAGGAGCCCACAGAATCAAAGCCGAGGATTGGATTAATGCTTTCAGTGTGAGCTCTTGAACAAATTAATTATTGCAATGTGAAAAAAGAGATTATATTTAAGAAATAGAAGCAATTATCTACATCACAGCTACCAAGAGCTCAAAAAGAGAATGCAACAAAGTAGACATTAGATATGACAATATGAATATTTCCTATTATTAAGAGTGAAAATTCTCAGTTAAATGGTAGGAATGGAAGTCTATGTAAGACTCTTGAGAAATGAAACATTTCTAGGTAGATATGACAAAGAATACAATTAACTTTCGCTTATTTTTTGAAACACCATTAAAGCATTTAGCTATAAATAAAAGAAGCTCACAAATGATGCAACTTCATGAAGACAAGGGGAATGGGATCAGAAACAATAACAGCAGAATTTTAAAAACTGAGTTGCCAAAAGAAACGTAAATTTCCTAGAATCTTGAGCCAGTTTTAGGAAAACTCAGAAACTTCTTAGCACTGTAGAACCTCTAAAATTTTCATGAATGGAAAAACATTTTGCTTCTGAAATTAAAACTGGTAGTGGTACTAAAACAGGATGACTCTTCACATACTTGTTTAAAAGGTCATTATGCTCTATAAAAACATACAAAATTGATATTTTGAAGGTGAACTAAAAATAAAAGACATTTTATTTTAAAAAGAGAGAGGGCAACTTTCTCAGGTCCCCTTCTTGGACAGAAACTCTCTTTCCTCCAATAAATATATTCTGCTTTAAAAAAGAAAAGGACAGAGAAGAACTAAGTGAATAAGGGAAACTGTTTAGGACTCCAGTATTCAAATAGTAGAAAATAGAATAGAATTTTTTCTAGAATAGGATTCTAGAAAAGTAATAGCAGAAATAGAAAAACAAAAAATAGGGAATGGTTTAAGGAAACTCCAGAATAAAAGAACTTCAGCTTTCAGTTAGAGCTAATTCAATGGCCAATATAGATGTAAAAACAAATCAAGAGCAGGACACAGTATAGCTTCTAGAGTGAAAGAACCAGTAAGCATGTAAAAAATTAGTAAGCAGAGGGCTTTGGACTATTTTCCTTTTTGTGGAGGAAGAGCTACCAGTTATTAAACTCAGGACTCTGTGCTTACTAAGTAGGTGCTTATTCTACTGAGCTATCTCCCTGGCCCTGTTTTGGACTTTTTGACACTATATAGAAATGGGAAGATAGTAAAACCTTCAGAATTGTGGAGGAAAAAATGATTTCTAGTGCAGTATAGAAGTGAGCTACTGTTAATTAAAGGTAGAGGTGGATTCAGGGTGAGTGTGGTGAGTGATGCTGGGGATTGATCCAGGGCCTTGTACATGCTAAGCAAGCACTTTACTATGAGCTATGCTCCAATCCTTTTTCTTTTGTATTTTGATACAAGGTCTTGATAAGTTGCTTGGGCTGGCCACAAACTTACTTACTTACTTACTTACTTTCTTTCTTTCTTTCTTTCTTTCTTTCTTTCTTTCTTTCTTTCTTTATTGTCTCTGTGAGACAGGGTCTCGCTATGCAGTTCAGGCTGGCCTTAAACTCACTTTTGTAGCTCAGGCTGGTCTCGAACTCACACTAATCCTCCTGCCTCAGCCTCTCAAGTGCTGGGATTATAGGCGTGTGCCACCACGCCCAGCTTTATTATACTTTTTATAAATCGTAAATCTAAAGATTAAAGATGTATCATTAACAGTGTCAGAGTAAGATACACCTTGCTCATGGGGAGGGAGAACTGACACAGTGAAAATTGCTATGCTCCCAAAATTGTTATATGAATGTAATGCAATCCCAATTAAAATACCTCATAGAACTAGAAAAAAACATTTGTAAAATTCATCTGGAACCAGAAAAGACCTAGAATTTCAAAGGAAAGACAGGAAGCATCACAGTCTCCGACTTGAAATTATACTACAAAGCTACCGTGGTAAAATCAGCATGGTACTGGCAAAAAAAACAGACCTGAGTACAAGTGGATGAGATTAAAAGATACAGGCACTACTCCAAACACATTCAGTCACATTATCTTTGGCAAAATGGCCAAACTTGTACACTGGAAGTAAGTTAGCCTCTTTAATAAATAGTGCTGGAAAAACTGACTATCTACATGCTGAAGACTAAAGCTAGACCCATGTCTGTCACCATGCACTAAACTAAATTCAAAATGGATCAGAAATACATATATTAAAATAGAAACATTCAATCTACTAGAAGAGAAAGTAGGTAGAAATATTTAAGAGAGGGATCAACAGAGACTTCATGTACAAAACTCAAACTACATAGGCAACACTTCAAAAAATGAACAACTGGGATCTCATCTTTTTTTAAAAAAACTTTTGAACATCGTAAGTCACCAACAGAGTGAAAACACAACCCACAGAGTAGGAAAACATTTTAGTCAACTGTCCCTCAGACAAAAGACATATCTAGAACATATAAAGAATTGAATAAAATCTGACCTCAATCAAAGACCCAATGCAAAAATGGGCATCTGAGATGAGAATGTACATTTCTTAGGTGAAGGAATATAAATAGCAAATACATATATGAAAAAATATTGAACATAGTTGGTTTTTCAGGAGATTCAAATTAAAAAAACACTTACCTGAGTAAGAATGGCTGTCATCAAGAAATCAACCAACAACAAGTGTTGGAGGAGTTATTGGAACAGACACCCTTCTCCATTGTTGGTGGCTTTCTCATTGATGCCAACTGATCATATGTTGTTTTTCTTACAGCTGTTAAAATGATTTTTCTTGATCCTTTACTACTTTTTAGATAGCTTTTTGTTGTTATTGTCACACTTTCATTCTTATCTTCTAGATCTGGTATTCTGTCTTTCACCTTATTCAGTCTGCTGTGCATATTTTCAATGGAATTTTAAATCTGGAATTCTACCTTCCCTTTAATTCAACCTGTTGTCTATACTTTATGTGAAATTTTTAATTTCCTGGATTTCTGTTTAAGTCTCTTTTATGGCTTCCATTATATATTTTGGACAATTCATTGGTTTCCTAAGCACCTAGAGGTTTTTGTTGTTGTTGTTGTTGTTAGCAAGAATCAAACTCAGGACCTTATACTTGCCAGGCAGGCACTTATGCCACTAAGCTATCTCTCCAGCTCTTATTTTTGTTTTTTATGTCTACTCTAGATTTATGGGGCATTGTCTCAGTTACTCTTCTCTTGTTACTGGGACAAATACTTGATACCCAAAATAAAGGAAGAAAAGGTTTATTTAGCTCACTGGAAGTTGCTATCCAAGCTCAGCTGGCTTCAAGGCAGAGCACACGGCAGAGGGCAACCTTTCATTTCAGCAGCAAAGAGTAGAGAGCAAATGTGAATAGCAGCAGCAACAATGGCCACAGAAAGGAAGTCTGTCTCCCTAATGTAACATTCAGGCTATCTACCTCAGGCTGGGAGATGTACTCACACCCATAATCCCAGTAGTACAATGACCCCTAATCCCAATGGATCATGACAGTCTCAAACTCTAGAAGTCGCTGCCCCATGACTGCGTGAAGCTTTTGGGACGACAACTAGACTCAAACCATAACAGGCATGTTATTCATTTTGATTATTATCTTTTTCCTGAGAGATTAGCTTTTATATAGCTACATCTATTTGTTTTTCACTTCTGATGCTATCATTTTAGTAAGAATCAATTTATGGCTTGTGATTTCTTCTTTCTTACTGTGCTCTTGACTTCTTTTGGGTGGGCCAGAGGTCTAGGGTTGCATTTGACTTCTGTGTCTTATCGTTCTATATTTTTATTTTGCTTTATATTCTGTGTTGGTGCTTGTAGATTTCTTCTGATAGCTTTGTCAATAGTATTGATGCTTCCTTTGAAAATGACTGTTCATTCCTCGGAGAAGTCTTAGGTGTAGGTGGTTTTTTATCTTTGTATCTACCGTAAGAACTTAACTTCCTAATTTATTCAGGATTACAAATTGTTTTCTATTTTACTTAATGCTTCGTCCTTTGGTTCTGGACTATTGTGGAGGTTGTAACCCCAATCAGTGTTGTGATATTGTGAAAAACTGATTGTGACATGTATTTTTTTTTTGCAAGACTGAACACATTGTATTCATTAAAAATACTAAATTTTTTCTTTGTTTCTGTTCTTGAATTTAACAAATATGACTTCCTCCAAATGATTTAATTCTCTTTGCAGGGTGAGAGGCTTCTGATGGCATTTGAATACATAAATATAACATGTTTTAATCATATCTGTCCCAGTACCCTTCCTAACACTTCTGATCTGTATCCCTTGGTACCTTTCCTTTTCTGTAATACCCTCCATCCTGTTTTCTTTTTCTTTTTTTTTAATTTGAAAAGTGAAAACAAGCAAAAACAAATAGAAAACATGACAGAAACAGTAACATACAACAATACATATGTTACAGATTTTTAAAACAGAGATAGCTAATTGATAGCTACTATATTATCTTTTTCATTTTAATGAGAAAAAAAAGAAAATAACAATAAAAGAGTTTTAAGACAGGTTAGTATGACAGTTATAATAATTAATACATTGCATATTATTATCTTCCTAGTAGTTACACACACACACACAAACACACACAAAGTCCTTTTTTTTTTTTTGGTCAGAGATGGATGTTTCATTGCTGTTAAAGAAGCTGTACTTGAAGAAGTCTTTAAAGGACTTTTTCATACTTGATGCCAGACCAGAGATTGAAGGTGCTGGAATTCAACAAAGTAACCCAATGTAGCCAAATAGTCCATAATAGTAGTGGGTTGTAAGTGTGACTGGCAGTTGTCTGATGTTGACATGAGCCTTTTATAGCTTGGCATATTAATAGAGCTTTATTTTTATGCTTCATGGTTACACTTTTCTGCTGGATGGGTAAGACCAAGTTAAAATAAGACATGTATAACTCAAAATGTAACTTTTGCTATCTGACAAGGTCAATCAAATCCCCTTAGAATTTACCCTGCAACCATGTACAGCACCTTGTGTGGGTAAAGAAGTACAGTTGCATCAAACACAGCCTAGAAACTGTGATAACTATTGGTCTGGTATCTTTGACCATAGGCAAAAATTCTAGTAATTTTATGCAGTGAGTTTCCCCTTGGAATACTGATTTTAGCTGCTGGCTCTGTGGGGCCTCTCAAGTAACACTGTCCTTCCATGTCAGGCTGGGCTCCAGCCCCTTCTAAAATAATTTTTTGAAGGCTAATTGCAAGTTTCAGCCCACCCTAAGCATCTTAGATCCTGTCTCAAAAAGTAATTGATTCTGAGAAAGTCTAGCTAAGTTATCTCAAACTGGCCATCCTCTTGTCTCAGCTTTCTGAGTAAACTGGATCACAGGCAGGTAGTACCATGTCACATGTAAAGCTAATTTTTTTTCTTTTTTATAAAACAATACATATGGTACATATTATCAAAATAAGAATAGCAAATCAACAGTAGTTGTTACATCACATTTTTATCATCAAATCTTTTTTTTTTGTAAACCAATCATTTATTTGAGAGAGAGTATAGCAGTAAGTAAAGTTACATTAGAAGCAGTGCAAATCTAAAAGACAAGAATGACAGGTATTCCCAGCATAATTTTAATGTTACCCATTGTTATTCTCAATGTGAAAAAATATTTTGGTGGTTCTTAGGCATCCTGTGCATATAAGTGCATGATTTTGCTCCTGCCATGTTTCCTATCTTTTCTCTTTGGCATCACTTCATTATATAACGCTTCTTTCATTTCCATTCAGCTGCTATGTATTTCTATTTTTATTTCTTCTTGAGTTCTTACACTAGAGAGACTACACAATATTTACATATGTAGGTCTGGTTTCTTTCACTTACGAGTATATGTTCAAGATGTAAAGCTAGTTTTTAAGCTTGCGTTTATAAAAGTTTCATACTATCATTGCCTTCTGTTTTCATAGCACAGTAAGGGGATGTATGCTTGCTTCATAGTGGGAATCACTTTGAACTCAAGTGTGTTGCATTAAAGAGTATTTTATTTCTAGCAACAATTTGATCATTTATAATTGATGAGCTTTGGATTTTGGTAATTAGAACTGATCCTTTCATAGGTAGTAATTTTTGCCAATTAATGGAGGTTTTAAAATTTAATAATAAATTTTATTCTACAAACATAATTTTAGCGTTACATTGTGCTATAATCAATATGCTGAACCCCTTGACAAAAAAAAAAA
>PVJA010048540.1:0-14151 GCA_004027025.1 Myocastor coypus
AAAAAAAAAAAAAAAAAAAAAAAAAAAAAAAAAAAAAAAAAAAAAAAAAAAAAACTCTGACACAGTCACAAGGGTAACTGGAATATTCTTGCTGATTCTCATCAGTCAGGTTTGGAAAAAGGACAGTTTTCCTAACTTTTCCTCATAAAATGTACATGCTTATCTTCCAGAAGTTACTTGACATGTAAAGTGTTCTTTAGTTCAGTAGGTGAATAAATAATGAGTTATTGCCTCGATATATCACAATTTTTTTCTCAAAGAAGAATATTCTCTTACCTGTTTTACATCATATGCCAGAAGGACGTATTTTAGATCTGGTGAAACTGAATATCTTGAGGCCTTGAAGGTTACCTTTAAAGAAAACAAACAAACAAACAAATCAATCAATAAATAAATCAATAGAAAAATAGTGATTATCTTAACTGAATAATAGGGAAATGTGTGTGTATATTCTTATTATAAATTGGATAGCCTCATTCTGATTAGAGAGGCATATGAGTGAGCATATCGATGATTATATAAATGAATAGAAATGAGTTGAATGGGTCATATTAAACATTTATTCTTTAGAATAAAATAGGCACTATATCTTTATCAATGCTATTGTTTTAAAGACTTTAATGCCGGGTACAGTGTAACTTTGTCTTCAAAGACAAAGCTTCACCATTTTTAGTTCTTTAATGCTAGCAGGTATTAAAGTATTAGGTCCCCAGATTCAAAGAACAACTATATATATTTTTTTTCAATAATAAAATTCTTTATATTTACATGTTGGATTAATCAAAAGTAAAGGATAAATTGGAAATCTGTGTGGCATGATTTTCTGCCTGTGCTTTTGTGATCTTTCTAGTTGACTATGTTTAAGAAGATACAGTAAATGCAGGAAAGGAAACTCACAGAATAAGATAGGTTAAACCATGAGTACAAGAATTGCTGCATTTGATGCTAGAGAACAACTAGTGTTACACTGTACCTGACTACTTTTGAACCTCCAATTAAAGAATTAAACAGGCCTAGTTACAGAATAATTTTAAAATACAAAATGAAAGACAGATATATTGAGGGTAGAGAAATGATTTTATGTGAACAAGTGGTACTTATCTAATTCCTTTCCAAAGCAAAGACAAGCACATTAACTTAATGCATCATCATAAGAAAAGAAAATGCAACCAAGAATGTATAAACTGCATGAGTACTTTAAACAAAGTAGGTAACTGCATAGTGCCTTCAAAAAAATATATACATGCATAAATAATTTATACATAGGCTGTTCTCTAGTAAAACAGAAAAGCTAAAATCTCTATCTCTGTCTCTCTCTGTGTCTGTCTCTCTGCCTCTCTGTCTCTCTCTCTTATGCTTAACACCCTAAAACACATTCTAACAGAATAAGGAACTGAGACTAGTTAATATTTATGAAGTTTGACTTGTATATTGTAAAGTACATACACTATATCTCCATTCTCCTTACATAGGGACTTAAAATCCCCTCCAATTTCAAAAATAATTAAAGAACATCTTCTTTTATCTATAGCAATTTTTTTCAAAATAAATACTGTTATGACAATGAGATATGCAGAATTATTTGCAATGAGCAGCCTCAAGATGAGGTCTGGTCTATAGGCCATATAAACCATGTAGGTACAACGCCAGAGCTTTCTATTCTATCTAAGACTGTAGAGGAGAGATCTGAGTTCAGCCTTGCTGTCGGTGATTTAAACATCAGTCATGACTAACAATGATACTTTGGTTTACAAAAACCCCACAAAACTCTGCACACCAAGATTTCAGGATTGACTGGTGAGCATATCAGTTTACTGGGAGATTGATGTACCTCAAGTCCAAAGAAGCAGTAATTCCTGTGCTCAGAATCATGCTGGACATTTTCCTGGTTAGTTATTCAAAAAGTTGTTTTTATAATGAATCAGTAATCATAAATATTTCCCTTCTGTGCTTTATGACTCATTCTAAAGAAATAATTAGCCTACGAGTAATGAGGATTAACAAAATTAAAGTTATGTTGTATAAATTGTAGGTAACTTTGGCACTTAGAAGCAGCTGCAGGCACCTGAAAAGGGAGTATTTTGTAAGACTGAGCCCCTTAATGTGCACAGTTGTAGTAGTAATTGTCAGAATTAAATTCCATTGTAGGACATCAAATTGATGTTTCAAAGAACAGAATCACAATTTAAAAATATTAATTGGCAACTCTTCCTTCTGTAAAACAAACTAATAATTCTGATGTATTGAGAATAACTTGTTTCTGTAGATAAAAATCAGTTTAAAAAGAACAGACAGAAAGAACAAAATAAATGGTTAAGTCATTTTTAATTTACTTTGTGTGTATGTCATGGTTAGGGACTGCTGTGGTTTGTGTCTAGATGTCCTCCCAAAGTCTCACACAGTTGCAGGGGTGGGTCTAGAGTCTGGGAATGATTCATAGTCCAAAGCTGGGATTATGGGTATAAAAAAATACAGTTTTCTAGTTAACATAGATTATTGCTGGTCATCTTTATTTGTGTAAAGATTAAGGCAAAAGGAACTAACTTCATTTTCATGCCAGTTGGTTTATTGGAAATTCTGGAATCTCTCATTTTTCTTAAGTTCTAACAAAATCAAATAAACAGATTTGCTTTTGGTTTGTGATTTTAGAATGACTGACACTATTTAGAATTTTATCTGATCTGTTGGACTCAAGGGCAGGAGTCTTATACAACACAAGAACATCCTGTAATTTTATGAAATATTAGCAGAGAACCATAATGACAGACTATCTTCCCCCCTGAGCCAGACAGGCAAAAAGAACAGAATAGGTAGAGAGACATGCTATCAAATAACAGTGCAGATATGTGGAAGTTTTGCAGACATACATTGATTCATACATTCTATATATGTGCCAAATTCCAAGAAGTCAAAGTGATCACTGGCAATAATTCTTTTAAATGTTTTTGCATTTCATTTTTCAGAAGACTCATTGTAATAATAATAGAAATGACAAAATAACATGACCAGCTCTCATTTATTACTCATCTAGGATTTTTTTTTTTTTGTCTTTTTGAGACAGGGTCTCACTGTGCAGTTCAGGCTGGCTTTGAGCTCACTTTTTGTAGCCCAGGCTGATCTCGAACTCGCAGCAATCCTCCTGCCTCAGCCTCCCAAGTGCTGGGATTACAGGTGTGTGCCATCACGCACAGCTACTCATCTAGGATTTAATGTACAAGTTTCTAAGAACTTTAGACTTAGCCATAATCATCAGAATTCTGAAAGGGAATCATGTAAGATAGGTGTCCTCCTTACTTTTTCTGGCTTTCTCTGTCTTGGCCCATCGCTTTCACTAACTTGCTGTACACTGAATGTGACAGACATTAGTGTATGACATATGTAGTATAATGCTGATGACACAAGGTCATCTCTCCTAGCATTAAAGTATATGAAATGTGCTATTCTTCGTTGCAGTGATGAAGGGGGATGGTGGTGGAAAACATAATGGTATTTAAAAAATAGATTAAAGAGGACAATGTCATTACTTCTGTCCAGCTAATATTAAAGAACTAAAAGTGGTGAAGCTTTTCCCAGGGTCAATAAAAGCAAACATAATAAGAATCCAGGAAGCTTTCTTCCACAAACCCTGCATTAGGTGATGAACAGATGTATTTTCCTTCTTCTTTGAGAACATCCTTGTCTATGTCTGAGTTATTTAAAGATATTCTCACCCCCGTTGTCCCTATCCATGCTCCTATGATGTTCTTCACAAAGATTAGCTTCACACTTTCACAGATGTCCCTGTGCCTCTGGTAACAACATTTCAGGATCTTTTACAGTTCTTACAATTATCCAGTCTGGCACTTTATTAATTATCTCCATCTTGCTCCAGCTTATGTAGCACACAAGCTGGGAAGCTCTCCAAGTATCTTTTCAGGAGTCCAAGCTGTTGCACTGTCTCTGCATGTAGAGGTATGTGCAGTTAGCTGGTTCTGCAAGGAGACTTACTGGTAATAACAGCATCAGAAACTCACACTGGGAGTTGAATGAAGAGGCATTGGGAGTTCTCCTAATGTAATTTATTAGTAGTCATTCTTTGAATCTGGAAACCTAATACTTTGGAGAAGCTTCAAGAGGTCTCTTTGTCAACACTCACCCTAATTACACATATTAATATATGTAGGGCAAAGTTTCCACTTGGTATGTTTTTAAATTAGTGTTCAGGGAAGTTGATTATCGCCAGTAATGCTATCGTATTAGCTACATATTTAACAACTTAATTACTACTAAAATGAAAGGAAGTAGAAATATCTTCCTTGGGTGCTTATTGCCAGTATTCAGCTGGAATGCCCACCAGTGAATATTTGATCCTCTGCAGAGCCCAGAAAACATTAAAATGGATTAACTCTATTATCTATAAATACCAATAGATCCAACTAAGGCCAGATGAATGGAAGAAAAAAAGATAGGTGTTTTACTGGACCGATCAAACAAGAAAGGCAAGATAGTTGATCAAGTTGAAAAATGCATGTTTTCAGATATGTTGAGAACATTCTACAGTCACCTAATTCGCATGTATCATTCCATTCTAGGAAAATTTATTCCCTGAACATTCATTTCAGGACAAGCACCCTGGCTGACTTCAAACCGGAAATAAAGTTCACCACAGTGTTTTCTTTTCCATATTTAGCAGGGTAGGACAAGCATCATGAATCTCAGTAGCACATGGTGGAACACAGATTTAAAACCTAAATGACTTCAGACAATAAATATTTCAAGTAGGAAGCTGTCTGAGTAAGACTTAAAAGTAGTCCAGCTTTATAAAATGGACAATAGCCACTCAGCTCTAGGCTACTTTTTAAATTCTTTTCAAAAGAAGCTAGAAGTCAAAGTGTCAAATTAAAATATGATTGTAAGGGCCTTCCAGAGAGCTCAGCAGAGTAAAGCACAGGAAGATGCAGGGACAGGAGTTTGATCCCTGTCCTGCTATACTGGCCTCCCCTCCAGGGCATGCTGAGAGGGCAATTAAGACTGGGCATAGTGGCTAGCACCTGTAAACCCAGTGCTTGGGAGGCTGAAAATGAAAGGATCACTGTGTCTGATCTATGTAGTGAGACCCTGTAAATCCTGTGCTAAATATAAAATAAATGAATAAATGAAAAAATAAAATGTGATTGTAGAGGCAAACCTTTAATGTTTATGGCTTGTCTACTTTTTAGGATTTAAATATGTATGAGGACTTTCTATTCCTCATTAATTGCTGCTAATGGAAAGTAAGAAAATGATAAGAGATTTTGAAAGAAGAGAAATACATTGTTTCATATATTTGGTTACAATGTAGGTAAGAGATTTCTGACCAATTATTTTCCAGTTAAATGGAATTATAGACATCATTATGAGAATGACCTTCAGAAAATGTATAAGTAACTTTAAAAGATTCCTGGAAAGGTGGAAAGTAGAAAGCTATTTATATTCTCAATGTATGCATTTTTACTGATATGGGTGTTGCAGAGCTGGTCTCTGTACACATGAACGGTGAAATTGATGGCAAAGGAAGGAACAAAATACAATTTGCATTAGAATTTTACTTGGGTCTGTGACTGGAAATTGAGCTATGCTTAACAATGTCTTGAGGTCATGTTATCTGGCTGCAGGATCTCAGGTGAACCTATCCAAGTAATGTCAATAAGTAAAGGAAGAATTAAGGCTGGAAATAAGAACAGACACGTTTGGAAGGTTATGGTGCAAATAACATGTTTTTGTTTTATGTTAGAAGATAGACAAAGCAATATCCCTGAAGGAATGAAATGGTCCCTGAAGCACATCCAATAGGAAATGTTCAAAAGCCTGAAATTGTGGTTATTTGAAAACTCCGGTTCTGATGAATTATATGAAATATGAAATAAAACTTCGTGTTCAGTGTGAATCTATCACTAACTCTAAGCACAAAAGGCAGACTTCCTTAACCAACATGGCCTGATGGTGTGAGCTAATGAAAAGACAGTTTTAGTACCATATACTTCTACGCTTACTTTTAAAGTGTGGGTGCTTTGTTTCGCTGTAAGATTGATCAGCCCAGTTCATCTACTGTAATAATTTCACGTCTCTATTCTCCCTATTCAGGTTATGCTTCATTAAAATTTCATTCTAATTCTCCTTCTCTAAGACTTTTCTACCCTTCTTTGCTGAAGTAATTCATCTGATATCACATGTATATTACAATTCATGAAGTTCATCTAACAATTGATCACTGTATCATGATCACTCTTCCAGGTTGTTTGGACTGCAACTCACACCTTTTATTGCTTCAGTAATGTACCTATTAAGAGGCTTCTTTGAAATGATTTGTTATCATCAGAAATATTGCAAGTCGAGGTAGAAACAGGATAACGATAGTGCTCCTAGATGTCGGATCTTAAAGACTGTGGCAAATAATCATAAAACACAAACTTAAATGTCAGAGTGCCAGAAAATAAAACATACATTTGCATGAATTGGAACTGAAATGATGGAATAATAGAAGAACAAGATGTGGGATTAAAATCTGTACACTTGCTAAAGATTTAACTGCCTTACAATTCAAGAAGCACACTGTTTTCTCAGAGTATCAGGGTAGATTTCCAATGCTGAGACAAAAATATATATAGACATCTTTAGTTGCTGAAAGGAAAAGCAAAATGATATCTAGTGTGGTCAGTTGAGTTACTATGTAAGCCTGAAAATGCCTAAACCAGATGCATAAGTCTGTAACAGATACTGGCAAGAACAGGAAAGTGGGACTTGAAACATAGCAAGATCATCCTTTGACTCTCAGGTGTACCTCAACAACCTTGCCTAAGATATGCTCACAGCTCATACACACAGCAGCAAAAACAACCCCACAAGGTGTAATTCACTTTGGGTACAATTTTCTTCACTACCAAATCTCATTATGAATTTATTAGTAGTTGAAAAAATGTGTAGAAAACCCATCTCTAATTCCAGAAAGAAAAAAATATTAATTTTTAAAATACGTAATTAAGTATATAATATGAGCAGATTTTTTCATTATAGTCTCTAAATGCTCCAATTTTCTACGTTAAGCAGAGAGGAATGTTTTAGAAAGCCAGTTGATTTGAAGCAAGTTGGAGAAAAAAAGGGTTACTACCCAGTTAAGAAAGTGGAAAGTTAAAGGAGCTGAAAAACAAAATTAAACAGAAGCCATGGTACATGACCAAAGGCTGATTCTCATTCTCCACATGCATCCAGATAACAGGAACAGGAGAAAGGCAGACACAGGCTTTTGCCTATCCCCTAACAGAGCCATGATTTGCTTGCTTCAGCCATAACATAACATAAATTTTGAAATCAAGTTTTGATGTTCTCTTTTCTTTGCAGCCTAGTCTCTTGGGGTAGTGACTCAATTATATTTTTGACACCTGTAATATCCATGCTGTGTGAACAAGATAGCTTTACTCTGTTTCTTCCCCTTGAGCCTTCACAATTTATCAGTACAGGAATGCATTACAAAAAAAAAAATCAACAGAGAAAAATAACATGAAACAAGTAGGTAGTTTTTAGTATTATGGAATCAACAACTAATAATCAACGTTGAATATTTCACATGACCTTCATTGTTCAGTAACCATGAGCAACCAAAATAACATTCTATTGATTTGGATCATGAGCCACACATTAAAACATTTAAATGCAATTTTTATTTGTAATATGGCCTGAAAATTAGTGTCTGCTGAATTCTGTGCATTAAGCAAGGCATAGAAGGTGACTTTGAAGGTAAATATTTTTTATCAACTGAAAAGATCAATAATATAGAAAATTTATGGCTGAAGAAAAGGATATTGCAATTCATATTTATGTAAAGCAATTTTTGGAAGTTCAGTGTGTGTTGAATCTTGAAGTTGTCTCAATGCTATATATATTTCAAATATATTTATCTTTACATTCTGTGGTCACATTGAAGTACACTACATTAAATAATGCAACAGATAAAAGGAAAAAGCTTTAACAATCTTACAAGCCAATACTATACAATATTTGAATCAATTTTTTCACGGTGGATTTTTTTAATGTGTCTCTATGATGCTTATGAAGTCAGATAGGTGCAATGGAGTTTTCCCGTAGCAAATTAGCACAACTCATTCTTAGCACTGTATCTTCTGTGTCAAAGTTAGAGAGCATGAGCTCATAAAACTAAATCAAATCATTAATATTTAAAGATATATCTATTTAAAATATTATGGTCTATCTCTATCTTTCTATATAATTAGTATGTAGCTCGTGATTTCCTATTCTCAAAAATAAGGAAAGATAATGACAAATATTTATTTGATATAGAAATCTAAAAATCTCATTGTGGCTGAATATTTTTAAATGAATATGGAGCAGGAAAACAATACATTTTTGAAGAATAAATCTTAGGGTAGTCCAGATAGCTCAGCAGACCAAAGTACCTGCTTAGGCAGGCACAGGGACCAGGGTTCCATCCTTGCCATGCCATGCTGGGCCCAACCCTGGGGTGGCTGAGACTGAGAATGAGGCTGGGCATGGTGGTGTATGCTTGTAAGCCTAGCACTGGGAAGTTAAAACAGGAAGACCAATAGCAGTCCAATCTACATAGTCAGATCCTGAAGACTCTGTACTGAAAACACATAAAAAAGGAATAAATTTTGACAGATGATCAATGTTTTTAGGATTCAAAGAATTGTTTATCATGGATATTATCTTTTTAATCATTTATTTATTTATTTGATACAGAGTCTCACTATGCAGCTCAGACTCAAAGTGATTCTTGGGTCTCAGCCTTTCCAGAGTTGGTATTATAAGTGTGCACCAACATGCCAGGTATGGAGGCCTGGCACAGTGACCCTGGAATTCTGGAGCATTCAGTACCAGGGATCCAACCTGGATCCTTGCACTTTCCAGGCATGCACTTAGAATTGTGAGCTGTCTGTCCAGCCCTTTCTGATGATATTATGTCACTGACATAATCTGACTCATAATTCACAAGAATGAAGGAGAACAGAAGCTAGTAACTAAAAGTATATTTGCTTATGCCAAACTGAATGTGCTCTACAGTCTTCAATGATATCATAATTGATATCTACTTTTTCCTTTCGATTGCTGTCTTTAAAATGTCTAATCATAATTTTTGTCCCATGAAAACATGTTAATCATAATACACGTAGCAAAGAAATACAAGTTACTAGTTAAATTTGAGTATGCAAAGACAAGAGATACACTGTAACACATACAAAGAACTATCTGCCAATGAATCTCACATGAAGAAAACTGAATACTCTTTACCTAGGGTATACAAGGCATTGAATTTCATCCCATGCACAGACAAAATTTTTACAAAGAAATATTATGATATGAAAATAAGTGAAATACCATAAATACAAATCTACATGTATTAGTAATGGAATATTGAGTGACAGAAAAGCAGAAGTAAGAGAAGATCATGGACTACTTCATGCCTTTTTAAAAAGTTGAAAGTTAACTAAGATTAGGTAACACAATATTCGGTCAAAATTAGATACAGAAAAGCAAACTGAACTAGACATTGGCCTGAAACTGAAGGCCATAAAGTTCATTAATATAATACACTAGCTTAAAAGTGTCCTTTACCTAACTTGCCTTTTAATGGTCCAAAGTTGTCATTCTTTATTATCTATTATCAGAAAAATGTCTATTTTAGCTTCTAAGCGCAGCTGAGGATATCATCGGCCACTTGCATCTGTGACTAATTAGATGTTCCTATTCTTGTTTCTTGTTCCATATGCTGTTCTTTGTTCCAGGAGACAGCTAGAGAGGATGGAAGGAACCAGCCAGTGGAAGCACATAGTGTGTCCTTCTTCCCAAGGGATGACAAGCTTCATCTACAGTGAAACGCAGCCACACTGCTGCTGTCAGTGTCTAGGAGGCTCTACGACACTCGGCAATATCAATAGTACACTCTCTCAACATGATGGCTGCAAACTACTCTCCCTCTTTGAGTAAATGTTTCCATTTTTAAATTAAGCATTAATTAAGCATTGTATTCTTCAACAACACATATCTCTCCTAGCTCTTGGAAAGCTGTAAACAGGTGAAATGCTACGAGTCCGGTCTAGTAATGAGACTCTGAACACCTTGTAGATCCTTCCCTAAAATACAAAAAACAAAACAAAACAAAACAAAAACAAAAACAAAAAAAGTACGTATCACTTTAGTGAAAGTCCCTTTACATCTGTTTCAGTTTTCAGCTAATTTCAAAGCATTTTTAAATGCAAAGTATTTTCACTTAATTAATGCTGTTTGCCACAGTTTTGTCACTTCTACACTTGTAAAGCATGTTAGATATTTCTATCTTTTAATTTCAGATTGAGATTATAAGAGCTATTATAGTTTACAAATTAAACCAAAGCTGATTTGACAGGGCTGGGGAGACAGCTCAGGAGCACAAGTGCCTGCCTGGCAAATACAAAGTCCTGAGTTTGATTCCTGGTTCCTCAAAACAAACAAACAAACAAACAAACAAAAAAAAACCCATCTTGATTTGACAACAAAGACTCTGGATAGGAACTTTATTTGAAAACCAAGTAACAAGGCTCAACTTTATTTTTTTCTTTCTGTTTTTTTTTTTTTCTTCTTTTTTTTTTAGAACCGGGGATTGAACTCAGGCTCTTATGCTTGCCAGGCATGTCCTTATTCTACTGAGCTATCTCCCCAGCCCCAAGGCTCAGCTTTAAATATCAATATTTTTTAATATGATGACCAGTGAAATGTTACTCTTCAAGCTCTAAACTTTTAATAACTACTTGATCAGCTATTTCCTACTCATTTACTAGTACCTATTTGAAGAGACATCACAAATGACTTGTTCCTGCCAGAGCAAAGAAAATCAAGGAAAGGAATGAGTAATTTATATTTGCCTCCCCATGGTGCCCCACTTGTTTAGGTGGCAAATGAAGCAGGCCTATAAAACCAAGTCCAATGCAGTCAAGGGACAATGAACACCATTTGGTGTCTGCCTGCAGTTCCACATTTTGAGCCTAATTCACAGATCAGAACAGGAGTCTCTCTTGTCTCATAGTTTCAGCTGCAAATATACGCTTTCGTAGCTGTCCTACAAGTCAGATTACACTTTTTTTTTCTTTTTTTCTATGTGTCTGGTACAGAGTCACACTATCCAGCTTGGACTTGCAGTGATCCTCCTGTTTTCAACCTCCCTAGTGCTAAGATTGCAGGTGTGTGCCACTATGCCGGGCTTTTTACCCCATTGGCATTTTATCCCAGGGGTGTGGCCAGTGTAGCATGCTGGACTGCAGACAGAATTCTGCTCTGTGCCTACCTAAACAGGTGCTTAGTCTACATACCTATCTCACCAGTTGTCAGACTACTTATTCACTACTTCGGATAGTGTTTATTGAAATTCTTTTTTTATTTTTTATTTTTATTTTTATTTTATTTATTTATTTATTTATTTATTTATTTATTTATTTATTTATTTTGTGGCACCAGGGTTCAAACTCATGACCTTGCACTTGCCCAGCAGGCACTTGTGCCTCGGAGCTATCTCCCCAGCTCCCTGAAATTCTTTTTTAAAGACCCCAAACCTACTTGTTTCTTGCATTATTCGTTTTCTCAAAAATTCTCATTATACATTCAATCATTGTGCAAATTAGTAAAATGTATATTCAATTTCTTTTTGCATATTTTAATGTCTATATAGTTTGCTGACTATTCCTAAAATTTTAAGAAGACATTGTTGGATTTTTAGAAAATTATCACTGGTTGCACTTGATTTGGAAATTTGAGGTTATTAAAGGGTGGCATGCAGACAAATTTAGATTTAATAGGTAGCTGACTGAGTTCTTTATAGATATTTATTTACAATTCTGCTTTTTCTATTTCATTCATTAATTATTTTTTTCTTTCAGGCCAGTGCGTAATAGTTACAGCTCTTATAAGGGTGTCAAAGACAGAAATTCCTTCCCAGTGTTAGTGAACAAAGACTTCCACCACTTCATACTAGGAAGAATATCTAAAGTAAAACTTTTTCTGTGTGTATCACTATTAAAGTCCAATAAGAAAAATTTATGCAAAAAACTCATTGGATAAAAAGTACAATAACAAAAACACATAGAAAAGATGTTCTTCCAACTTATCTGTAGTATGTAATTATACAGAGTAAAAACAATGAACTATTTATTGTCAGCTACATAGATAATCATTAAAATGTCTGATAATATCCTTTACAGCATGAACACACTAATAACTAGTAGTGTATCTTATTGATGGGTGTGGCTAATAAAATTTCATACCATGTATTAAATTTCAAATAGACAAATCCTTGGACTCATCATTTTAATTGCTATAAAGTCAGTTGACACATATATTTCAAATAAGGTTGTTAAGATTTTAGTTTTGTAGCAGATATGTACTAAGGAAATATACTAAAACCCTGGATTGCAAGCAACTTATTTTGTGAGTATTCTGTGAAAGGAATTATGTCTTGAAATACAAGCAATCTGTCTGCCTCTCTCTTTCCCCTCTCCCCTCTCTGTTTTCCTTTATCTGTCTTTGCAGAACTGTAGGTGAGAATCTTTCAATATGAACAGGTTCTGGAAAACATCCGTACATACGTAACAGTGAAAACAGTGGAAAAATCCTTTCAAATACTATTAAGGAGGTATCTAAAATATGGGAAACTTCAAAATTTTGCAAAAACACCACCTGAAGAGATTATAGCAGTCCCAGCAATGAATTTGTTCAATATCCATGCAATGGGAAATGTTTATTAAGTCCTCAAAAGGAGGAAACATCCAGTGTCATTCAAGAGTTTCCTTATTAAAATTGCAAGAAGCAAACAAATACAATCACTGAATCAATAGGTGGCAGTGATTCCAGCAGTGATAGTGAAAGTCTTCCCAAACAATAACCCTCTTATTTCTTGTGTCCTTCACACTAGCCATGAAGATTCTCAATATCAAATGGAAGTTACTTTGTTTATAGTATATATTTTCTTTATTACTTTGTATTGCCCGATAAGAGTGCAACCATTTCTACATGAATATTTTGGGTTTGTGGAGCAAATCATCTGAGTTTCTAACATTTCTTATGAGGAAATGTGCTTTGATATATGAATTCTTTGGATGGAAAACTTGTTTCTTGAATGAATTATGTTCATAATCCAAGGTTTTTACTCTAAATACATGGAAGAACATCATACAAAATAATTATATGCAGTGATTATATGGCATTGGACAAAGCAAAAGACTTTTAATGATAAGATCTTTAAAAGTTATACTTCTAGGAGAATTAAAACATAAATGAACTGTACTGTTGCAATTTAATATATATTCACAAATACACACAGATGCATATTCATACATGAGAATGTATACTTTAGAATACTATAGATTTAAGTAAAAATTTATAAAGATTTACAAATTTCAGGACAACTTGATAAATATATATATATATATATATATATATATATATGGATTTCTTCAACAAAGGGTACTTAAATACATTATAATTTATTATATTTAGCTATGTGAGTTGTACTTCCTGCGATGCTGAAAATTTTTACTTTTACATCATATGGTATGGTACCTTTTGGGTTCATCTCACTCTTCAGTCTATAAGGCGTGGACGGCACAACTGAAGAAAAATATTTTTAATTTAATACAGTATCAATTAACTTAAAATTAAATGTATAAAGAGCCACATGAGGCACCGCTGGGAGCTGAGCCTGTGCACCCGCCGCGGGTAAGCTCCCTGAGCCCTTCTGCCCCGCCTCTGCGTTCCCCTGACTAACTTCCTCTTCCAGCCAGACACAAACCACACCGCTGGGAGCTGAGCCCCTGCGCCAGCTGGGTCAGGATCCTTGGCCTGCCTTCCCTTTCCCCGCTCCCCCCCCTTTTTTTTTGAACCCCTCCAGCCCAAGCTCCAGCACCGAACCCACCAAATAGCCCATTTCGTAACCGATCTGGTCCATGAGCCTACCAGGACTACTCAATCCCAAAGCTCCACCTCCACCTACAGACCACATCCGCCAGGATTCACAAAAGCTAGCAGCCAGAGCCCCAACACAAGAGTCAGGAACCTCTGTAGAAGAACCACCTTGGAGTCTCCAGACCAAACGCCCATAGACACAGCATAACACCACCAAAGTGCAGAGGTCGC